>VNJU01008236.1:0-18821 GCA_008042675.1 Drosophila seguyi
TACTTCCTCGAATTCTTTTTCTATATTTTCATCTTTCGCGCCTACTAACACCTAACACGAACAAGCACGTGCTTGGTGTCATACGGGCCACTTGAGTGTACTGATCGTAGTGCATCAACGTCCAAGAATTGAATTGAATATGGAATACTTGACATCTCTTCATGAACGTACAAAATGGCATCTGGAAACGGAGAATCTGAAGATCGACACACTGGTGGTACTCAAAGAGCCCAATCTACCACCCTCTAAATGGATTCTTGGCCGCATCACCGCAGTGCACACAGGATTAGACGACAAGGTCCGAGTCGTTACGGTGAAGACTGCCCAGGGATCATATAAACGCCCAATTTGCAAAATCGCTGTACTGCCTCTGGGCTGAACAACCGTTCAGGGGGGCCGGTATGTTTGGGAACGAGACACCCTGTATGCGGGAGGACAAGACACCCTTTTTCTTTGTTAACATTATATTGCTTTGTCCGCCGCTTCACCAAAGCTTATCAGTGAAATCAATGCAAGCATCCCACCGCTGCGCGAGCTTGCCCAGTACTTTTCCATAACTCCTAACTGTAACATGTTTACATCTTAAGCAAGCATAATTATATGGCATGTTCAAGTAAAGCTTTAGTTCAGTCACATTTTTGCATCTCAATAAAACGTACGCATCGGTGTCGACCTAATCAAATTCAAATGCCCGAAATTAACCAATAAATAAACTAAACAGTAACACTGGCGGTTTCATTTATAAACAATAATGTTGTGCCATAATTTATCTTAATAATGTTTTTGTCTTAAAGCAAAAAGATCGTATATTTTTTTTTAATGGACTTTGTATCACTGTCGCACGGGACATGTTGCACGGGACATAATCATTTTTTTTTATTTTTTTGTAATTCATGGTTCTGAAATAAAATGAAAACCAGTTTATTTATTATGTTTATACCCTTGCAGGGTATTATAATTTTAGTCAGAAGTTTGCAACGCAGTGAAGGAGACATTTCCGACCCTATAAAGTATATACATTCTTGATCAGCACCAACAGCCGAGTTGATCTAGCCATGTCCGTATTTCCGTCTGTCCGTTTGTCCGTCTGTCCGTCTGTCCGTCCGTCCGTTTCTACGCAAACTAGTCCCTCAGTTTTGAAGCTATCTGATTGAAACTTTGCAGATAGTCTTCTATATGCTCTCACTACTATATAAGTCGGAACCGGCCGGATCGGACGACTATATCATATAGCTGACATAGGAGCGATCGGTAAATTTTAATGAAAAAAATTATAACTTAGCCAATTTTTAAGATATTTGCATAAAATTTTAGATCTGACCATTTGGTGTTATTTTAGAATTTCGGTTTTAATTTGATCAAAATCGGACTACTATATCATATAGCTGCCATAGGAACGATCGGGAAATTTTGAGAAAAAAAATGTAACTTAGCCAATTTTGCACATATTTTCATAAAATTGGAGACATGGCCATTTTATATTATTCTAGAATTTCGGTTTTAATTTTATCAAAATCAGACTACTATATCATATAGCTGCCATAGGAACAATCGGAAAATTTTATGAAAAAAATTTTAACTTAGCGAATTTTACACATATTTTCATAAAATTTTAGACATGGCCATTTTATATTATTTTAGAATTTCGGTTTTAATTTTATCAAAATCGGACTACTATGTCATATAGCTGACATAGGAATATATATATCAATTCAATAATTTTGAAAGCAACATCACAGCTGCTTAGCTTTGTTGCTCGCAACATTTAGATCGTTAGCAACATCTTTCACTCTTAATATTTTTCGCTCTAAACATTGTTCACTCTCAACATTTATATTATGTTGGTTTATTTTTATACCCTTGCAGGGTATTATAATTTTAGTCAGAAGTTTGCAACGCAGTGAAGGAGACATATCCGACCCTATAGAGTATATATATTCTTGATCAGCATCAACAGCCGAGTCGATCTAGCCATGTCCGTCTGTCCGTCTGTCCGTCTGTCCGTCTGTCCGTCCGTCATTCCTTCCGTTTCTACGCAAACTAGTCCCTCAGTTTCCAAGCTATCTGAATGAAACTTTGCAGATAGTTTTCTATATGCTCTCACTACTATATAAGTCGGAACCGGCCGGATCGGACGACTGTATCATATAGCTGCCATAGGAACGATCGGTAAATTTTAATGAAAAAAATTATAACTTAGCCATTTTTTAAGATATTTGCATAAAACTTTAGATCTGACCATTTGGTATTATTTTAAAATTTCGGTTTGAATTTTATCAAAATCGGACAACTATAGCATATAGCTGTTATAGGACCGATTGGAAAATGTTGAGAAAAAAATTGAACTTAGCCAATTTTGCACATATTTTCATAAGATTTGAGACATGTCCATTTTGTATTATTCCAGAATTTCGGTTTTAATTTTATCAAAATCGGACCACTATATCATATACCTGCCATAGGAATATATATATCTGTTTGGCTTTGTTGTGTTGCTTGCAACATTCTGCATTGGCAACATTTATTTTATGACAGTACTCGAGAAAGCGAAAAAGTCAGAACATTTTTCTTCTTCTTCTTCTTCTTCAAGTTACTGCAAGGGTATTTAAACTTCGGTATGCCGAAGTTAGCTTCCTTTCTTGTTTTCTATAAAGTAAACAATTTAATGTGTAAATGTGTGTGTATTTGTTGTTGTGTTCAAAGTGAAACACTTACATTATATATACTTAAACTAATATGTGCAAAACAATTAAATAAATTGTTTCTGTTCGGAATATGCAGTCCTAGCTGATTTAATGTTTTGCCATCGTAATAAAAATAATGCAATTTTGAAATGCCCCGACAACTTTTTATATTTTTCCATTTTTCATTTAACTTGAGCAATATGCATTATTTCTCTTTCTCATCTGCTGAGATGAAAAGCATTTTGACCTCTTTCATATTTTGTTGAACGCATTGATAAAAAGCAAAGGCATCTGGAATAACAAATTTTTTGGCCTTAGTTAGTTGCCAAACTTTCCTTTTCCCTATGGCGCCAACTCCATCGACGGCTCCCTTTCCGTGTGAACTTGCAAAAAAAACAAACAAAATAGCTCGAAAAATCGTTAGGGCTATTTAAAATCCATTTTTTTTTAACTGAGAGCAGCATCCAATGCTTGCAATTGGTTTTATTGTTTTCCCTCATCTAAAATAATATAAACTAAACTAAATATACGTTTATACATTTTTTTTTAAACTTACGCTGTCGCACGGGACCAACTTCAATTGTTGATAAAATTAAAAATAACAAATTTTTTATAATAAGTTTTTGTTAACTGCAAAGTCAGTCAAAAAATCTGTTTGGAGACTAAATTTTGTGCATTTACTGCCAGTAGTTTCGGAGCACTGATAACAAATAACGTTTTTGATGTCGCACGGGACATTAGAAAAAAAGATAATGCAAATGCAAAAAATATTACTGTTTTCTTTGCCGGATTGTTTAGCTCGCAATTTTTGCACTATTCCACCGATATTTGAGAGAGAACATTTTTGTCCATATCAACTAGAGGTCTGCACGAATGCACTCAAAATTTCGGATATTTGAGTACAACAAGCCTGAGACTCAATTCGGCGTGCCGAAACGGTGTCAAAAGCACGGTATCCAGTTCTAAAAGTTGTCACGCAGCGAAAAAATGTTTATTCTTTTGAAGTGTGACCGCTCCTTTTACTTGTTTTTCGGCAATTTTTAAGCGCCAATGATGCGGTCGTACTTTTTTGACACCCGGCAATATTTGAAACAATCAGCCATGCTCCGGTAATCGTAATTTTTTTTCGATTTCGATTTGGCCAAAATTGTTCGATTTCGATTTTAGGTGCTCCGGTTTTCGCAAAATTTTTGCTATCGTTTAAATTACTTACTGCTTGATTTGTGCTTTCCCTGGATAAGTAGCTCATCGCATACTCGAATAAAATCAAAAAATATTTTTTTACACACATTTTAAGACACAAAGTTAACTTTACACAGCTGTTTAAGCAGTTTTCCACACAATTGAGCTGCCACACTTTCCACAGTCTTAATTCCGATGTTCACAATTACTTTCTAACTGCATTTTGACTATTACAGTAATTTAATGAACTTCCAGTATTTATAAACAATATTTATGGCCTTTCTTTAAATTTATTTAAGAATTAATTTATATTTTATAAGGACTTTTACCAGCCTGTTTCGTTTCACCAACAGTATGGCAACCTTCGCGATAAGTTTCGGCGAGTTACTTATCGACATTTGGCCAAATCGAAATTTCTTGTTGCCGACGGCAAAATTTGGTTTGTCAAATTTGAGGTGGGGTCAGAAATAAATTTTTTATAAAATAACTACATGTCAGAATGATCTTGTGGCGGTGTGGAAAAAACATCAATAGACCACTGAGTAAACTATTTTTTTCCCTTGGTAAATAAGAACTGATTTGATATAAAAAAAGGCATTTACTTTTCATTTCGGCCAGACAAAGGTGCCCGTTTTACAAATCGAAAAAAATTTTACGATTTCGAAAACCAGAGCACCAATTTTTCGATTTCAAATCGAAATCGAACAAATTTTACGAATTCGATTACCGGAGCATGGCTGAATAGTCACGTTCATCTTTTGATGATATTATTAGTTGTCCCTTAGCTATTGGCATGCATTCCGGCTGCTGCGCCTGTCTTGGACAGCTCCCAGTACATGTGGAAGGAACTCGGATGATTGGAATTGAGTTCCGTGTCCCGTTCAGGAAGAAACATGATAGCACCAGTGGCCATTATAATGGAGGAGAAGCTGCGATTAGCTGAACCAGTTGCATAACAATATGCAATGGTTTACGATTGTCTTCTGCATTCGTATTGTTATTTTTATTTTTATTTTTTCGTCCCATGTCTCTAATGCATGTTTATGTAATTTCCAAAGTATTGTATTTGCCTCCATCAAATTATTTAAGACCGTATTTGCTCTTTTAACTCCTGGATTCGACTTTTCTACGCATTATTGTTCGTGGCGGGATCCATACTTTGAAATATGTGAAGCGCAGAGCGAGAGGCAAACATCGTGGACAATCTGTTTTATTGAAATTTTTATTCTTTTCTTCGACGCGTTATGGGAATACTAAAAGTGCGGCTTCAAATAATCTCCTAAATCTTGCACCTTTCTTGTATTTACGAATCTGAACTGGATACCGCGCTTCGAAACAGACCTAGGGGACAAGCTGTTCCAAACTATTTGCCTCTCGCTCTCTCTCAATGCTTTGGAACAGTTTTCTTCTGTCTAGATACCGTGCTAAATAAGTGAAGTACGGATTGGTGAGTGTTGTTTTCCTTGTAATCGGAATGAGTGGAATTGAAACCGGAACGAAACGGATAGACTGAGTGAGTGAAGAGGAAATGTTTCAAGTACTCGGATAAAATTTCGGCATTCTCGTCATTCATCGCTTAAAGTGCAAATGCAGCAGACCAGCAAATTTACTGATAAGAATGCAGAGCTTGGACGAAAGCGTAAGTATTTTACTAATTGCGTATGTACAACATAATATATGTACATACATAATAAAAAACAAACACGCATTAATTTTGACGTCACCAACTTCGGTGCACAACTATCCGAGTACTCGGTCGCAAAACTCATTCGTCTATTGCTTCGGCTTTCGGATATGGTAAATTTTTTACTCATGCCTTTACCACATTTGCCAAATCCGTTTTACTCATTGTCTCACTCAGTCAAACTGAACTTTGAGTGAGAGTACAAAATGCTGATTTGACTGTATTCGTTCAGAGCTCTAATATCAACTTTGTTAACGAAATAAAACCAAAACAAATCGTGCTATAGAAATACGCAAAAATGCAAAATTTTCATATGTGCACCATTTAGAAAAATGGGGTTTTATGTTAAATTATTTAAATTTGGACAATTTTCTTTGACCTTCGCGTGGAATTGCCCATAGTCATTTTCATTTTTAACATTTTATTTTATATGACAGTTAAACGATATTCTTCAACTTATACAAAATAAAGCTAAAAACTTAAATAGAATTGGTGGTTTCCTTCAAAAATTCTCGTTTTGGCTCTTAAGCTATTAAGCGTTTTGCTCAAAAGCATCCTTATTTGCATCAGCTTAATGTCGTTTTGCTCCTATAATTTGTACCTTTTTTAGTATTTATCATATACTTATATTGAATATAGCTACTTACGGCGCTCCTAATTAAGCAAACGTTTTCCTTATTTCTGCGGTTGTTGTTTTTAAAAAAGCGTCCCTCTTGCAGCTGGAACGCTCTGGTTTCCACCAACCAAGTTAATTGACTCAAGAAAATGAAATTGTGATGCGTTTTATACATGATAATATAAAAATTAATATTGTATGCCATTACAACTTCGTTTGTCAGGATGTTTTTAAGTAATTGTTTAACTCTTGTTGGCTGGATCAAGATGTTAATAGTGTGAATCTACAAAAAAAAAAAAAATGAAAAATAAATAATTTGAACCAGTGTGGTCACTAAGGTGTCAAATTTTCCAAGAACCTCAGCTAAATATTTTTTTTAATTTAATTAATTAGTTTGTCAATCTAAAGGTCCCACAGCATTCTTACCTCGGAAGTTCCTCAATTCTTCCAGAACTGTTTCATTGCAAGCGGCGTAAGAGCAATTTAATTCAGTACCTGAAATTAAAAATGAATAAAATAAAAAAAATTAGTTTACATATTTACATATATACATAATATTTGAGTACTTACGGCGTGTAGAAAACTGCACTCGCTTAACTTTTTATTTTTATTTTAATTTAGTCATTATTGATTTTTATTTAGTCCTTATGGGTATTTTAAGAAAATTACTTTAAGATTAAAAAGTTTTTAAATCACGTATTTATTATTTTATTCTGACCTTTTTAGTAAATTTTTCACAATTTCCACACCTTTACACTTGAACGCATTTTGCACAACTGCAATGCAGTAAAAAAACGTTTGACATATGAAATGTTCGAGAATTACGAAAAATGTGAGCAAAGAAATTAAAAATAAAAAAAAATATTTGACGCACGCTGACGAAAGAAAAATGCAAAGACAAAACGTGGTAAGCGAGAGAAGGTAAGCAACTAGCAAAGAATTTTGTTTGATGGTTCGCAGTTCGTTTACCATAAGGTAAATCCAGTAGGTACCCATATGGTAACTAGCAATGAAATTAGTTTTGTGGTTCGACGCTCGTTTACCATAGGGTTACCTACGAACTAGCCATGCATGGGCTAGTGGAGTAGGAAGTGCAACATGGTCAATCGCCAGTACTGCAGGTCTGTACAACTTTTAGTTGAGGAATATACACACACAACCTTATACGATCGTGCATAGACATGTCACAGTCTAACTGTTAACTTATGAAGTCTGCGCCGCGCACTAAAATGTTTCCAGACAGCGTTGTTCAAGCTTGTGTGTATGTGGGAATGTACACATACATACAGTGACGAACTTAATTATTGGCACAGTTGGCTTGTCCGACATTCGGAGTGTTTTTCTCCATGAAGAATGGTAATATTTAAGTGTAACAAAATTTATTTGTATATGTATATCAATATATCAATTTCCTACTAAATTTTTGTATATCATTTCATTAAATTAGCAAAATTAAGGAAATAAAATAAACCTAATTTTCCCTGAATAAAATTTTTGGCACACTTTGGTGAAGCACCTCATCCATTTCTTAAACTTGTCACGCAGCGGAAAAATATTTATTCTTTTGAATTGTAATTGTAGGTTGGCATTTTTTTAGGGTAAATAATGCGTTCGTTGACAACCGGCAATATTTGAAATAAAAAACACTTATCATTATTTGATAATTCGTTTTAGATTAACAATTGTCCCTAATGTATTGGAACTCATTCTGGCGGCTGCATCCATTTTTTTCAATTGTACTTATTCCCCAGGTCTCTTTAATGCCAATTAATGTAATTGCTCAATTCCCAAAATATTTTGCATCTTCAAAACAATTAGGACTGTAATTGTTCTTTTAACTCCTGGATTCGACATTTCCACACAATCACTTAAAAACAGACATCGGGGACGCGTTCCAAGCTTTTTGCCTCTTGCTCTATCACACTGCTTTGGAACAGTTTTCGTCCATCTGAATACCTAGCTTTCGTTTTAATTTTTTTCCCGCAACTACTATTAAAAAAAGCCAAATATGACGGGTAAAAGCGGAAATGACATCACTGCTACCATGGTATAATTGATTCGACCTGGTCATACTGTTTTGGTTGCGCTATTTATGTAAATGTTTAGCGAAATTGCGAAAAAAGTGCATAAATGTGCACTCTCCCAGTGAAAAAAAATTTGCGTCGCATCTAGCGGAAAGCCAAGTATCGGCGGTCGATCGCCAGATCGAATTGGTGGACCAACCGAAGGCACACAAGTCAACGTTTTGTATTCGGGGTGCGGCGCCTGCTGAAAACTGCGGACAAACACGGAGCAGACATCCTTTGGACTAAAACACATCCACACACAGCTACAGCGACATCGATACTTTCAGGCAGTGTCTTCGCACCCACACAATGGCCGAGCGACCAAAAAACTTGTTCGCAAGTAAGTATATCGAAACCTTTGCTTTCTAACGCAGCCGCCCACACCCAAGCAGGCAGGCAGGAGGTACACATACTTGCTAGCAGTAAACAGTGACGCATAGCTAGCGCAACGCACTGATAAGCCCCAATCAAAGCCAGTATCTCATCCACTCTTTCAGCCGGACCCAGTCGCTCTCGCGATCCCCCGGATCAGCTTAGCCTGAACAATCTCAGCATCCGCCATCCGCCCTCGTCCACCTCGTCGACCTCGTCGGGCTCCACATCCTCGGGCTCAAGTTCCTCATCGCAGCACAACAATGTGTCTCGGTGCTTTGGCGCCCAGCAACCACTACAGCCGCCGCCACCGGTGACTGCTCCTTTGACTGCCACAAGCAGCAACAACAGTTCGGCGGCCGACCGTCATCGCGAGCGGATACGTCAGCAAGCCTGTGGCAAGCTACAGTTTGGCGAGGGCCCGACCAACACACATCATTTCACATCGGATGATCTCGAGGACGAGGGCGAAATCGGCCGCGGGGCCTTCGGAGCTGTTAACAAAATGATATTTAGAAAACTTGACAAGGTGATGGCGGTCAAGCGCATTCGCTCCACAGTAGATGAAAAGGAGCAGAAGCAGCTGCTCATGGATCTTGAGGTGGTCATGAAGTCCAACGAGTGCATCTATATAGTTCAGTTTTATGGGGCTCTTTTCAAGGAGGGAGACTGCTGGATCTGCATGGAACTTATGGACACATCGCTGGACAAGTTCTACAAGTACATATTTGAGAAGCAGCAGCGCCACATACCCGAGTCTATTCTGGCCAAGATCACGGTGGCAACGGTTAATGCTCTCAACTATCTGAAAGAGGAGCTAAAGATAATACATCGGGATGTAAAGCCAAGCAATATATTGCTGCACCGGCGCGGAGACATTAAGCTGTGTGATTTCGGTATTTCGGGTCAGCTGGTTGACTCGATCGCCAAAACTAAGGATGCGGGCTGTAGGCCCTACATGGCGGTAACTACAAGCAGACTCTTTTAATATATTTCTTTAATTACTCTATAAATTTCCTTGCAGCCGGAACGCATTGATCCAGAGCGGGCCAAGGGCTATGATGTGCGCAGCGATGTTTGGTCCTTGGGCATCACTTTGATGGAGGTCGCGACAGGCACATTTCCGTACCGTAAATGGGACTCGGTATTCGAGCAATTGTGCCAGGTAAGAACTACAGCTTGTAATTTCACAAAGTTTTCTCTGGCAATCGAAATAGTTTGTATAGAAAGATATTTTGCCTATGACAAATCTTATTCAAGTTAAGCTTGGCTCCCTAAAGATAATAAAATACACGGTTTATTGCCGGCTTATTATTATTATTATGCTGATAAAGTGCATAAAGTTTGCCATCTTATTTTAAGAAACGCATATTCTGGTTTGTAATAAAAAATGTTTTCCCCTTTATAAAGATGGTTGTAGGGCTGCAAAACTTTATTATTTTGATTAAATATGACCTTAAATGTACTCTGTTTAATTTAACTCAAGTCTACCTATAATCAAAGAACATTTACCTACCGCCTTTGTCTATTCGACAGGTCGTACAAGGCGAACCGCCGCGACTCTTGACCTCCTACAATGGCATGGAGTTCTCCAAAGAGTTTGTTGACTTTGTAAACACTTGGTGAGCATTAATAGATAGTGAAATAGTGTCCATTTAATTGTGCTATTACCACTCTGTAGCCTAATTAAAAAGGAAAGCGATCGACCGAAATACAGCCGGCTACTGGAGATGCCCTTTATCCGTCGCGGAGAGACGAGTCATACCGACGTGGCCGTGTATGTGGCCGATATACTAGAGTCTATGGAGAAAGACGGAATCACACAGTTCACGGCAAACCAGCAGGCAGAAAGTTAATCAATTTACGATAAAAGTCATAAACTAACTAAGAATAATTAAAAAAAGCTTACTAAGTCGAAGCATAGGGAGGAGAACATTTGAATTGTTGTAAACTTTTTAGCATTTCGTAGGAAACAGCGCGTATTTTGTTAAACAGAAATACATAACTAAGCAAAAAAGTGTAAGATGATAGAAGGTAGAATGTGTATTAAATTGTAATTGAATTCTTTTTGTATGTGCAGCTTAGTGCGCAAATTTTGTGTTATTAATAAATTTCCACTTGTATTTGTTTATAGAAGACAGAGATCGGTTAAGTGTAGTCAACGATTTCGACAAATAGCTTCATCGCCGATTTCTAATGCTTTTTATGTTTACGCATTTTATAATATCTATTAATGATTACCGACCAATTGGTATTGCATTTTGCGTAAAAACAGCAACCACAAGCGAAACTAAAGCAATATTAAAAGAAAACACAGTTAAAGGTTAACTACCAAAACAAACTTACAACAACATTGATACGCGTTTGCGGAGCGTGGGAAATAGTTCAACAAATGAATAATACATTATTTATTAAAAAAATTTTTTGTAATCCTATTAGAATTTTGAGTTTGCATACGAAAATGATTTTGAAAAGCTTTAAATAATAGCCAAGCGGCTGAGATGTTTAAATTATAGTAGAAAATATTTGCAGGCGATATGCAAATTAATCCCATAATAAGTATATGAAATAATTAACCACAAAACATACAGACTCTCTACACACATACACCTTTACACACGTTTTTATGCGTAGTAATTAGTCGTTAGCGCAGCAAAAATATTTAGCAAAACGTTACAGCTACCCAAAAAAAAACAACGTGAAAACTGAAAAATAAATATAAAAATAAATGTATTGTGCCTAGGTATAAACCGAAATGTTAGGAGAAACTCAACCAGAGAACTAAAACTTACATTTAATCAAAACGCATCAGTCATTTATAATCCTTAGCCTAGGTTTTACACCTTCAAGCTTACTTATAGCCGTACCGCCATTCCCTCCCAGCAACACACACAACCGAACAATGGCACCGTCTTTTTCCCGTCTAAAAAAACATAAGCTAACAAAAACATAAAAAAAAGAAAGACCATGCCAATGTTTTTTTATTAACATTTTTATGCAGGCGCCAATGTGAAAGCAAAGATTATTTTGTATACAGATATACATGCATATATATATTTGCACGGGTTGCAAATAGAGTAAGCAAAAGCAACCAGTCCGTGCAGCCATAAACTTTTATTTTTGAAATTGTGTTTCGCAAAATAAAATCCTGTAGCATGCGGCTTTTGGAGCGAAATAAATATACACATATATAAGTACATATATCTTTACCATGCCCAGAAAACAACTCAGTTGCAGTAAGGTCGAGTCCCGTACGCTCTTTGCCGATGTGTATAGAATTGTGAGAAATTAAAAATGGAATTCTTGTTTATGTGTGATGGGGATGCAGTATCCCTATGTCTAAGGCACAGAACTTAATTCGATACCATCTTAAGACACAATTTTATTGATGACAATGTTCGCCGCTTAGTCTAAAACATTCCATGTAACAGACCGGATTCGTAGGAGTCGGTCCCACTCAGCACACTTGTAAGTGCGGGCCAACGTCTCTGATATAATAGTTTATAGTGTTGTGCAGCCTGTGGAATATAGTCCCCGAATAAGAAGTTGGCAAGTCACTTTTAATATAACTAAACGTGGGCTTAGCCACATGATGGAAGTCAAGTCAATGCCTGGAATAATGCAATCGCGAGTCGTCAATATTTTTGACAATAAAAAAGGTCTATAAATTATTTGTAAAGTAAGAGAACACGGCTAGGCATATGGATTGTGTATATAAATATTTTAGATATACTAAAAACATGTGACTGGCAAATATTTATATATTCTATGAACTAATTGCAAGTCAAACTGTACTATAAAGTACTATGTCTGTGAGTCCCTAAATCAATCCCCAAAGAAATTTAACACCAATCACCCCAAAGATCGGCTTCCACTGATCCAAAGGCCTTTAGCCACAACCATAATCTCCTATCTAAAGCTAACCAATGACAAAACTGGAAACGCAACGTCCGCAACAATATTTATATTTGCAAAATTATATCCTAGCTTACACATAAAAAAGTGCATCACTTTTCTAAAGTTTTGGCGGTAATCTAATGATCAGGATGCTCAGTTTCTAATATATAAAAATCCCTTTGGAGGACACGGAGACAGACGCTCACTTAAAATGTAGCGCACTAAGTTTTACTAACTTATTAGCCCATTTGAATAACCAAGCCGGCTTGTGTCTCCATCTCGACAGAAACTAAAATAAGACAAGAATAAAAACTAAACACCACAAGAAAATTATTCAGTGATGGAAAATACAGACTATTTATCTTTACAACAAAAACAAACTATTGTTGAAGAACATTTAAAGGCAAAAACACCACAAATGAAAAACCAATTTGTAAAAATATTAATAGCGAATAAAAATTATAATTTAAAAACTCTATTATTGCTAATAAAATTGTTATTGGGCTTTTGATTGGGCATTGGCGCCCATGGTCAGCGATACGCCTACTCAACTGACACGTCGGTTGACACAATGCGTAACCAATTAGTAAATCCAAGAACATTCATTGACGGCAAAGTAGAGCTGCTCTATTAATGTCGGGTATGTAGATTAAGTCTATAAAATTAAAATAAATGCTATGAAGACAACATAATTATTCGTTGAAGTTTGTTTTAAAACTTGGTTTCACCCTCTACCGACGTTTTATAAAAATGTTAGTAGCCGAGAGTCTTAAGACAACAAAGTCTTTTTCATTTTTCATCATATCAAAAGGCTATTAAAATTGTGTCCTTTATTTTTTATTTCGATCGGATTTATAACCCACTTGAAATACTCTTGTCACTGGACAATGTATTGATAGTAGTAGCTGTGCTTGTTTTTGGTATGTTATTAAAAGTTTGCACAACTTTCCAGCATTGGTTAGAGTATTTCGAAATCACGGTAATGCTGGCGGGTTTCTAGAGACTTGGGCCTGGTTGCTGCATATATGTAGATAGGCAGGCACGCGACCCGCATGAAAATAGCCACTTAAAGAATTCCCCCATGTCCCACGGAAAGCGCCATATTCAACCGCAAATGCGTAATCCATAAGCCCAATTTTTAGTCCTATTTTGAATGCAAACATCAGAAGAGGTGGGCAAACCAGCAGTCGCTCACGTAAAGCCAATCTAAAACGTTGCTGCGAAAGGGCTCGGCTGCTTAAAGCTATTCAGTAAATTCTCAAAAATCTTCCAATTAGTTTGGATATAGTGTTAGTACCATATTGGGATTCACTGGCGCATATAGAAAACTGAATGAAACTTTGAGCCGATCAGTCTGCCATTGAACGTCGCGCGGGTATGAATTAAAGTTTTGGGCAGTGGATTGGGGCTCGCGAGTTCAACGACATGTTGGCCTGCATAATCCTTATCAGCTGGCTGCTGCTGTTTTGGGTTTACTTCCTGTGGAGCCGCCGAAGGTACTATAGAGCCGCCTGGCAGTTAAGGGGACCTGTTGGATGGCCATTTATTGGCATGGGATTACAGATGATGAATCCGGCGAGTAAGCACTAGGACGGATATCTCTTGACCAGCTCTTTATTGAACCCTTGCAGCCTTTTTGCAGTACATGGACGGTTTGTCCAAGCAGTTCAAGGCACCGTTTATATCCTGGATGGGAACCAACTGCTTTCTGTACGTCAACGATCCAAGGACCATGGAGCAAATCTTTAATTCGACGCACTGCACCAATAAGGGCGACTTATACCGATTTATTAGCTCGGCCATAGGTGACGGATTATTCACGTCCAGTTCGCCTCGTTGGCAAAAGCACCGGCGCCTCATTAATCCCGCTTTTGGTCGCCAAAACCTCAGCAACTTCCTGCCCATTTTCAATGCCGAGGCGGAGGTTCTGCTACAGAAGCTGGACCTGGAGGGTGTACAGCATGGCAAGAGGCTGGAAATCTATCATATTCTCAAGAAAATCGTTTTGGAAGCGGCTTGCCGTGAGTTCGGGTATTGAATTTTTGATTTATTAACTGCTTAACATTTGCAGAGACCACCATGGGCAAGAATATGAATTTTCAGCACGATGGTTCAACCGCTATTTTTAAAGCTTATAACGGGTAAGTTAAAGTGTTAGGGTAAGAAGTAAATAAACCATTATAAAACAAGAAAGGAAGCTAACTTCGGCATGCCGAAGTTTTAATACCCTTGCAGTAAGAAGAAGAAGAAGAAAAATATTATGACTTTTTCGCTTTCGCGGGTACTGACATAAAATAATTTTTGCTAGAGAAAAATGTTGCCAGCGAGGAATGTTGCTAGCGCAAAATGTTGCAAGCAACAAAGCCAAAATATATTCCTATGGTAGTTATATGATAAAGTTGCCCGATTTTGATAAAAATAAAATCGAAATTCTATAATAATACAAAATGGCCATATCTCAAATTTTATGCAAATATGTTGAAAATTGGCTAGGTTTCATTTAGATAGCTTTAAAACTGAGGGACTAGTTTGCGTAGAAACGGACGGACTGACGGACTGACGGACAGACGGACGGGCAGACAGACGAACAGGCGGACATGGCTAGATCGACTCGGCTGTTGATGCTGATCAAGAATATATATACTTTATAGGGTCGGAAATGTCTTCTTCACTGCGTTGCAAACTTCTGAATAAAATTATAATACCCTGCAAGGGTATAAAAATACTATCAACAGGACGTATAAATTGATAACGTAATAATATAATATAATGTAGCACTTAAGTTATATTTGTACGATCTTAATTACTTCTACTTAATAAAGAAGACTTCAGAAATAGTAGTTCTGCGTATTAAAAAACATTTTTAATTTAAATACAACTTAGGTTTATTATTTGTAATGAGAGTTAGTTATGTTATATATTGTCTAAGAGTCAGCTAACCACCTGCTTTTCAAATCTTCTTGCTAATTAACTGGGAAATGATTAAACTTAAATAGATGTATAGCCTTTTTGATTGACATTATTTTAAAGCCTGACTGAAGTGTGTGTAAAACGGATGCTATCACCCTGGCTCTATCCGGGACTTATCTATCGACGATCCTGGCTCTTTGGCCAGCAGCAAAAGGTGGTTGGAATACTTTTTGGATTTATAGAACAGGTAAGATTTTTGCTCAGTGCCTTGTACCATTACTTGCCAATCTCTTCTGCTTCGTCAGCTTCTCGAGCCGATTGTCTCCGTGGTGGCTTCTGATGCCAGCGCGGAACAGCATCCAGAAACGAGGGGCAAGTCCAAGGCTATATTCATCGAACATGTGCGGGAGCATGTGGAGCGCGGGCAGCTAAGTTGGCAGGACGTGAGAGATGAGGCCAATGTGACAATAGCAGCGGTAAGTGAACATAGCCATCACTTTAAATTACAGTTGTAGAATATCTATCGGCATCGTTCACTGTCAGTGTATCTTCTTACCCCCAGACTTTCGAAACCACATCGACAGCACTATACTTTACGATTCTCTGTTTGGCCATGCACCCTTGCTACCAGGAGAAGCTCCACGAGGAGTTGGTCAGGGAGTTGCCGTCTACTGGCGACGTTTCCCTGGAACAGCTGCAACGACTCGGCTACACGGAAATGGTGATCAACGAGGCCATGCGGTTGTTTGCTCCCGTGCCGATGGTACTACGATCTGCGGACAAGGATTTTCAAGTGCGGCGGGACGACGGCGAGTTTCTGATCCCTAGAGGTACACAGATCGGGATCGATATCTACAACATGCAGCGCGATGAGCGGGTGTGGGGTCCTCTAGCTCGAACCTATAATCCAGAGGCGCATTTCGGAACGGACGCTCCACAGAGGAATGCCTTCGCCTTTGTCCCGTTCACGAAGGGATTGCGAATGTGCATTGGCTACCGATATGCCCAGATCCTGATGAAGCTTTTGCTGGCCAGGATATTTTACAGATTTCGCATCAGCACAGAGGCAAGGCTGGAGGAGATTCAGGTGAAGGGCAATATCTCCCTCAAGCTTAAAGATTACCCCCTATGCCTAGTGAGCCGAAGATAATTGAGAAGCTGATGGGGCGCCCAACTTGTTGCTGTAATTTTTCAATTAAAAGTGTAATTTTTGTTGCATTTTGCGTACGTCGGAAATTAAGTTTTTTTTTTTGTTTTACTTTTGCTTTTAGCTCCTGTAACGAACCGCTTCAGCTGGGGCAAATTGCTAGCTTGCAAATGGCTATAATGGATTTCCGCTTGCACTTGTTCTCCTCATCCCTCATCCCAGCGAATACGTATGCGCATACGTAACTTAATTAATTGAACTCCTGAAATCTCTTTTTTCTGAAAAACTTGGAGGGGTGGCTATCTCTGGTGAAAGTTCTACCCAAAGTTGTTAGAAATTTGTGTAAAACGGTAAGATATTGCAATTTGTGGGAATTTTTGGACGCATCTTTCAGAGGAACAATACTGCAATGCTGAAGGGTAAACCTATACAGTCTTTATCATTGCCGTCGCTTGTATAATTTCCAATCTATATGCCGATTTTCGTTGAACGCAAAAGACAAATTTGAGTAAAAATTATTTGGATTGAGAGCATTCTATCTAAAACCTATGCAAATTTGATATACTAAATTGATATATATATTTTATTTACATAGATTTATATTTTAAAATACAGTTTATACTACGTATGCATATTTAATATTTTTTTCTTTATAACTCCCCTCGCTCCCGAACACCGAAACTCTGACTTGACGCGTAAGTCGATAGCTCAGTTGGTAGAGCGGTGAACTGTAGATCGGGAATTAAAATAGAAATCCATAGGTCGCTGGTTCAAATCCGGCTCAGAGGAATTATTTTTTGAGAAACACATTTTTCTTAAATTTTATTTTAAAATGTGTATGATTGTGTAACAATTTTTTAATTCACCCATTGCAAAGTTGTGTGTTCTTGTGATAAGGTAATAACATATTTTCGGGGAGATTCGGTCTAGCATTAAATTGGGTGACAAGAGAAATTAAATTCTCACAGTCTTTTCTATGTGAAATCAGCATTTCCTGTGATAATTTAAAGTTTAAAGCTCTTAATGTAACTTAATGTCGTTAAAAAAAGCAATCGCAATGTCTTGAAGAGATACATAATGTATTTAGTTGACCGATATTGTTCGTGTGCGAAGAGAGTCAATCTCAAGCAGCAGCTAAAAATAGACTACGACCCTTACTCATCTCTTTCAGTTTTCTACTCCCTCTCTCTTGGGAGGCAAACTGACAATGGCACGATTTTCGTCAGACCTTCGATAGCTCAGTTGGTAGAGCGGTGGACTGTAGATAGGGAATTTATAATAGAAATCCATAGGTCGCTGGTTCAAATCCGGCTCGAAGGATTTTTTTTTTAAATATTAGGCTTCTATTTGGTTTATTTTACTGTTTATACCCTGTACCGTAGGTACATAGGTATATTAATTTTGTGCAAATGTATGTAACACGCAGAAGGAAGCATTTCCGACCCCATAAAGTATATATATTCTTGATCAGCATCAACAGCCAAGTCGATATAGCCATGTCTGTCTGTCCGTCTGTCCGTCTGTCCGTCTGTCCGTCTGTATGAACGCCTAGATCTCAGCAACTACAAGAGCTAGAGCCACCAAATTCGCTATGTAGGTCGGAATGTTTTGCACGCAGATCAAGTTTGTTTCAGATTTTAAATTTTCCCTCCCACTCCCCCGCAAATTAATAAAAAACGTTTTGCAGCCACAAATATTACCATAGATCTTTTTTTTTGTGCATAAGCATGCATATGTAGTACATGTATCAATACCGAAAATCTGGTAAAGATCGGATAAAAAACACAAAAGTTATTTACTTATCAGTTTGTTATCATTTTGGCAGCTAGCAACAGGAGCTTCCTAAAAAACAACAACAAAACTAATGAGCGCAAGAAACTAACTCCCGTGCGCAAGAAAGAGAGGGTTATCTCTGTCTCTGTCTTGCACACGCAAGTGCATGAGATGGTGGTGGTTTTGAAAAGAGCGAGTTTGTTTACATTTCTCTAATAGGCAAAAGTCGCGATCAGCTGATTTTTGTTTATCGTTGTCAAAGCCATGAAAAAGAAGAAGAGTAAAAAGGATGAGAGCAACCAAATGGCTAGAAAGGTACAGAGATGGAACTGAACCAATGGATAAAAGGAGATAGCATGGCATGCTGTATTTTTTTAATTTTTATGACAGACAATATGACTCGCGCCAATTTTTGGTTGAGAGTGTGGAGGCCTTGACAAAAATAAGAAGTGCCGTACCACGTGGGTCTCAGTCTTATAAATGTATGTAT
>VNJU01008249.1:0-12969 GCA_008042675.1 Drosophila seguyi
GGGGGAGCCAGCCAGCCCTGCGATTACAGTCCAGTTGGTTGTTGCTTTGAAAACCATCGAAGCTTTAATAAAATTGACGCATTCGTAATTAATTGTCGCTTGACGCGGAGTCGTGCGGAGCGCTAAGAATTAAATACGAACTTGGTCAGTCATCATCATGGGTGATGGATCATTAATCACCGAGAATTCCCATAAATAGAACAGACCGTGAAGAGGGAATGGGGATTTATTTTGGGCAATCTCAAGAGGGCCGCCGCCAGGAATTCAGCTGACAAAGATGAAGGTTTTCTTTGAGGGAAGTAAAGATGATTGTTAAATCATGTTACAACATGAATATTATTTTAGTATCGGGTAAAGTCTAATCTATATATTAAGGATACTATAAAAACTGGGAAAGGGAGTTGGTGACTTCTTGAAGATAAAGATTTCCTTTTGCAAGCTTAAACACAATTATTTTTTGAAGTTGGTGACTTCTTGAAGGTAAAGATTTCCTTTTGCAAACTTCAACCCAATTATTTTTTGAAGGTAGAACAGGTAGAACATAATATAGACTCTAATGACTTAAGGTTTTGAATCAGCATTTCCCTTTTAGTTTTGTTGTAGAAAGTGCACCCAATATATAGTTTTGTTCCCAATAAAGAACCCAAAACTATCAGGTTCCCTCAATTTCTGACTAATCCGCGCAACTCATGCAAATATCGCCCTCGAATGAATCAGAGTCAAGGCACCCAACTCCAGACAACCTGTCACGAACACGATCGACATTCAAAAACTCGAACCGAGAACCAATCCAAGATCTATCGTCAAAGATGTGTATCCAAATGGATTGGACCTATCATTATTTCACACTATCTATGGTCACTACGTGTTCCCTCCGTTTGTCCAGTGGCTACCGCGTGGAATTTACATGATGATGATGACGATGATGATGGCCCGAACCGTGGTGGACTCGCATCGCATGGCCCGCATGACGCATAAATTTCGGCTGCTTACAGGCAGCTCTCCAGTGTGGTACACAGAGCCCCGAACACGGCTAATGGGTTCACGGCATTCCGGTGGCGCATGCGAGAAGGGGCAGACGCGGCGGTGCAAGGGGATACAGAGCTGACCAGAGTTGAGGCCAGGTTCACAGCGGCGACGTCGTTGACGATGCTGCTACCTCGGCTACGCTGGGGCTTCTACCTGGCTTACGCAGAGAGAGAGAAAGAGGGAGAGCACGAGGGAGAGAGCATCTTTACAAGCCTCCAGAACAAGCCGAAGAAGCCGTTTGGCTGTTAACGAGGCCTAAACGACTTGCCTCTATCTCAGGTGAAATGCTGAGAGAGGTCTGAAGAGATCTCTCTCGAAAGACTGGAACCGGAACCAGTTGGGAGAGACCCGTCGTACGATCTCTGGGGAATTTCGGCTCTCTGCCACCGATTGGTGTGTGTAGTAAGTAGGTGTGTGCTTGTGTGTGTGTTGGGTTTGAGCCACCTCTATTACGCCTGGAGTTCTGGCTCGGCTGTGGACCTGGCTCTGAGTTGACGTGACCAAATGAAGCACGGCGACTCGAAAAAGTATTTTGTGGATACGAATATGAGAGGAGCGCGTGCGCGAAACGGTAGCCACGCTGGTAATGAACACTTTAAGTCGCTTTTAATTAAGTGCCAGGTCCCAAAACCTCAACAGGTGAATCTGTTGTATACCCCAAAAAAAAGGGTAAAGAATAGCATCTTGCTTATCGGGAATGGGGGCTTCCAAAACAAATTCCTTTTTAATTAAGCCCGGGTCCAAAGTGTTGGAAATCTACGAAAGATATGACACCACAGAACGAAGCAGAACCGCTTGGTTGAAAAGGGCTCGAAGAGGCAGCAACAAGATGGAGGAGACCCAGACGATACAGAAAAAATTTAATTATTTACACTTCGATAAGCAGAGCTGTCAACCACAAACAAAAGCAATAACAGCAACACGTTCGATGGCATTGTATCTAGGGGTCTCGCCTCGACTGAGGCCCAGATACAACGCGTATCACAATCACACATGCCATATATTTCGTATTTAATGTCTTTATAAAAGGTGTAGCTCGCAGATACATTTCTGGCGAGAGGCCACAGGCCACAGGCATCAGGCATCAGGCAACCGGCATCGGCATCAGGCATCGGGCATCGGTCCCCGACAATAAACAAACAGTGCATCGCGGGGAGGCACAAGGTGGAGCGGAGCGGTTCAGGACATGGAAACAGCAGCCGCCTCTGAACCACCGGCAGCCGCAGTCGCACCACCAACCAAACGGCAGCAGCAGCCATTTCGAAATGCCATTTCATTATGGCCAAGACGGCGGCGAAGAACAAGTCAGCAGCAGCAGGCCAAAGCCACCGAGCTGAGTCACTCCACCAGCCATGGGGGTAGAAGCATGAGGAGGAGCAGAGGAGGTGCAGACTTCGGTCCCGACCTGGGACCTCGAGGAGGAATGCCTGGCAACTAGTTTGGCGTTGCTTGTCTAGCTCTCAGCATGCAAATGGATCTTCATTTCGGAACCATCGCGGCCTATGTGAGTGTGTGTTCATCAGCGACACATTTAACCCTGGAATACCAATAGTTCCTTGGACCCACTTGGTGGACTCTTCAGAGCGGCGAACAGGATTCTCTGGGCTTGGGCGTAACGATAAACTAAATGGACAGGCAGCTTAGGTTCTGTGTGGAATTAATTGGAAGCTGTTTTTATAATGAGTCGCAAAGGGGCTGTATTTTAGCACTTCAGATGTATATCATTAATTACGTTTATATAGCAAAGATTGTAGAAAGTATAAGAATAAAGAATATACCAAATAATTATATTAATTCATTGCAGTTGATACTCAAGATATTTATACAAGCTTTTAACAATGATACAATTGTACTTTTTAGGTCTCCATTTGTATCTCATTTACGGAAATTAAATTATTGTTTAACCGTATATATATTTAATATAAAGACTTGAAGAAGAGGTGTGTAATTTAAATTGTTTAATAATTTCACCTTTTTAAGCCAGTCTAAAGAACATTGTATATCATATTTTGAGATCATATAACACCGTTAACTTTATCTCTTCCCTAGAGATTACTTTATTTCTTTCCACTTTGTTCTCTATTTAAACATTTCATTCTTTTCTCCAAGTACTTTATTGGATTTTGTTCAAGTTCTCGATTCGAAATCTTCGCTTAGCCAGCCTAAATGCTCTGACTCTCAGCCTAATCTCCAATCCCCGATCTGGATGATAGAGTTGTAGGGAGAGGGCCATAAAAGCGAGCAGAGCTAAACTAATCAATGGATTTACAGATTTCCAATCCAGATGTTTCAAACTCGAGATAAAGGGAAATTCGGAGTGAACTACCTAAACGGCCTGACGGTTTTTACCTGGCTCTCCCTCTCTCTCTCTCTCTCGCCCAGGTAGGGCGAATGCAAATGCAGCTTGAACGTTATTTCGGATACGAACTAGTTGGGATCGCTGGTTCCACCGAAGCAATGGAGAGAGAGAACCAGAGAGAGAGCGAGCGGTCTCGGCTTGTAGCTGGGCTCTGGCTCTGGGGCTGTCTGTGGTCGGCGTCAGCGTCGACGGGCGATAGTCAGAAGGTTTCCGAACGCCGCTGAGAGCAGCTGCACACTTTCGAGAATACGGATACGGGTATGGCCACCAGCTCCGACTCCGAGCCACTGATACTGATCAAAATCACAGCTCGGCAGCGCACGCACACCACTGCAGGGTGCAGTTTCGAGTGCACTGCCAGCTGAGACAGAGACTGTCTGCGTGTGTTTGTACTTGTGTATAATAGAAATCTTGAATCTGCAACAAAGTGCGCTCGGCTCTTGACAAAAAAAGAAAAAAACGAGTAACGAAAATCGTCTAAAAATAAGCAACTAAACACAGCACAAACATAATCAATACAAATACAAAAAAATATAGTAGCTCCGGCGACTGAGAGCTGGGAATTAATGGGCCGTTCGAAAACGGGTTTTCAAAGTGTCAAAGTGGCAGCAATAAATTTAAATGCGGCGGCCGAGACGGCGGCAGCAGGAGCAAAAGAATCACTTAAGTGTGTTCGGTTCGGCTCGGTTCTTGCAGGTTGCTGCCAATATTGGTAGCAAACACTTTCGAGACGAAAAACCAAACCAAAACCCAAACCAAAACCAAAACGAAACGAAACAAAATGGGAGAGCAGCAGTGAGCACTCTCGCGCAGTCCTAAAAAGAAAATACCTTAAAACCAGTTTCTTTTTTGTCTTTTTTTCGAAAAATTTATTGAAAGAAAAGAGGCAAGAATTGAAGTTGAGTTGAAAATGAAGTGCTCTCCGCGTATCTGTGTGCCAGTGTGAGTGTGAGTGTGAGTGTAGCGAATGCGAGTGTGTGAGTGGTAAGATTGAATGTTCAGTGCAGAAGCTGCATGCATTTAAAAGGAGTAGCTGCCGTTGCGCAGATACAGATACTTTGCGACTTTAATTGCTGCTCGCATGCGTGCGACAGAGACGACTCTATAGGCCGCGCATGCGTGCGACTGTGTGCTTGTGTGTGTGCGTTGCTCTCGCAGATACATCGATCTGTTGTCGTGCCGAAATGAAATACAGCCAAAACACACACATAAAACAAACACAATGGCCCAAAAGACGGTAAAAAAAAAACAAAAAAACAAAAAATTTGCATATAAACAAAAGAGTCGAGAAGAAAGCAAACCGAACCAGAACCTGATCCATGATCCATGGATCCCATCCAAACCGAAGCAGTGCCGAAAGAAAAAAAAAAAATCTGAAAAGAAAACAAAAGCCCACAAGCGAAAGATTCGAGGTATCTCTGGGTTTGGATTTCGGTGCTTGAAATTCGGCTTCTCGGTGCTTTCGGCATGGGGACAAAGTGAAATTTATGCGTGGGTTGACAAAAAAAGCTGTACCACCGCACCGTACCGGTTTCTTCTGTGAGAACCGACCGCCGTCTTCTCGCGGGATGAACTTGTTAGCGACGAACGCGCCGGAGACGGAGGGCAGGGCATTCAACCTAGACGAGCTTAGCGGAAGATTAGATTAGATTGCACAACGACGTAACATCGCAATGCTCCTCCGCCTCTAACACACAGTTCCGGCACTGCCCCAGCACTTACTTAATTGTAAGTGCGGCTTGTCGACGATAACGCCGAGAATTCCAAACAGAACCGCTGCTGGCGGAGACGGCAGCGGGACTTGGAATGGGGGGGTACATGGAAATATGTATGTGGTAAAAATAATTTGGTATATGTCATGACATGACTGTCCTAGATAACGCACAAGGCAAACAACACAGCGTACAATTAAGTATGAAACATTAGGAACCCGGGGGGCTGTGCACTCGGAAAAAGCTGGGATTCATAGTACATTACTATATATTCTTATAAAGATTGGTATATTGGTTAATTGAAAGATGTAACAAGAGATTTATCTACTTAAAAGCAGTTTAGGACTTTCCCTTGATCGCTTTTAATAGCTTTTATTTGGTAGTAGAAATCATATCAGTGTTCAAGTCCTCATTTCATCATTTCTCATAGATTCTCCCTCTCTTTATCGCATCCACTTGCAGTTAGCTTCGTTGCAGCAGCACACCAACCCTCAACATGGCGGTCTTTGGCATGGTCTCGGCCGTGTCCGGCTTCATCAAGATTCGCTATCTGCTGGACAAGGCGGTTATCGACAATATGGTTTTCCGCTGCCACTACAGGATCACGACGGCCATACTCTTCACCTGTTGCATCATCGTTACCGCAAACAATCTGATCGGTAAGTTACTTAGCACCTCCTCTGTGAAACTAGTGCACCAGAGTGCATAGTGTTTAGCACCAGAGTGTTAGCCTAGTTATGCTATTTGCGCTTGCAATTGCAACATTACTGCTAATGCAGCAACCCATTTGAAATCGAACTCGAAATCGAAATGGAACAAAAAAGAAACAACTTCGCAGAGCTTTCACAAATTGACCGCAGCACGTTCATCGGATTTCAGCTTAAGCCACTCCAAGTGACTCACTCGCCGCTGGTCGCCACGGGTGGTGGTGCCCCGGGCTTATGCCTTCCAGGCGTGAAAATCAATGTATTCAAGGTTCAAGCTGGGCTCAGTGAAGTGCCTTACATAATGGTGGCAGGAATTCATTTGCCTGCCTTGTACATACATTCCCACGCACTGGAACGAAAACTCTGTAAAGGGAGATTCTGTTCTTCTGCTGTTTTGTTAACTGAATCGAAGCAATAACATCGAGAAATGTTTATAAATATTCTTATAGTAAACAAGGGTTTACTTCTTAAGAGTTTTAAGCTTAAACAGCGATTATTTTTGATGTTTTATCAAAACTTCCCGACTTTAAGAACCACCTTTTAAACCCCTTACTTTAATCTGGGGCCTTGCATGCCCATCCAGCATCAAGAGCCAAATATTAGTGCATTAAAAGGAGTGCTCTGAAAGTGAACAACGGACAAAACCACAGTCAAATATTGACGGTTAGTTCTGGGAATTCTACCCCCCTCCCATCCTCCCAGACCCACTCTATTTGTATCCACTTTGTTTGCCCAAACAGAGGAGGCGGAGAAGTAGGAGGCGGAGACGGAGTTCATGTCGAAGTTGGGGCACACCCAAAAATGCTGTCCGCCTGAATGTTGCAGGCTTACCTAAGCACGTAGCAACTGCTGTGAGCACCGCACTGCATCCGTGTTAGTCAACGTAACCGTAGATGTAACCGTAACCGCACCCACAGTACCGACAATTTGTGCCTGCCTGTGTGTGGAGCTACCGGGGCAAGAGATTGCCCTAATGGCACTTGACGTTGACGGACGACATGCGAGGTTGCTGGTGGCTAGGAATGCGCGTGGATTTCTCTTGATTCGAATTACAGCGAGGTTGAATGCATATCTACAAATTATCTGCATCTGTATCTGTAACTGTAACTGTATCTGTATTTGTATCTCTTTGCTTGCAGGCGATCCCATAAGTTGCATCAACGATGGCTCCATACCCATGCACGTGATCAACACGTTCTGCTGGATCACCTACACCTTCACGATACCTGGCCAGCAGCACCGGCAGATCGGAACGGATGTAGCAGCCCCGGGATTGGGCAATGATTATGGTCAGGAGAAGCGCTATCACAGCTATTATCAGTGGGTGCCATTTGTGTTATTCTTCCAGGTGAGTGTGATGTGAAAAATCCGGATCAATATGCCATGATTCTGGGAATCATCTAAATATTTATCTCGTAACTAACAAAAATATCTGTTATTTCAGGGTCTCATGTTCTACGTTCCCCACTGGGTCTGGAAGAACATGGAGGACGGCAAGATTCGCATGATCACCGATGGCCTGCGCGGCATGGTTAGTGTGCCGGATGACTATCGGCGGGATCGTCAGGATCGCATCCTCAAGTATTTTGTGAACAGTCTGAACACCCACAACGGCTACTCCTTTGCCTACTTCTTCTGCGAGCTGCTCAATTTCGTGAATGTGATTGTAAATATCTTTATGGTGGATAAGTTCCTGGGCGGTGCTTTCATGTCCTACGGAACGGATGTGGTCAAGTTCTCCAACATGGACCAGGACAAGCGCTTCGATCCCATGATCGAGATCTTTCCACGGCTAACCAAGTGCACGTTCCACAAGTTCGGTCCCAGCGGATCGGTCCAGAAGCACGACACACTCTGTGTGCTGGCACTGAATATTCTGAACGAGAAGATTTACATCTTTATATGGTAAGTTTTTGATTTCTTTATCGATGCGGAAAGATCTCTAATGATTGTGGTTTTCCCATAGGTTCTGGTTCATCATTTTGGCCACCATCTCGGGCGTAGCTGTGCTTTACTCTCTGGTGGTGATCATGATGCCCACCACTCGGGAGACGATCATCAAGCGCTCGTACCGCTCTGGACAGCGCAAGGAAATCGCCGGCCTGGTCAGGCGCTTGGAGGTGAGTTTCCAACAGAGCACTTCCACAGAAAGAACCGCGGCTAAATGAATTCTATTTCCCCCAACAGATTGGCGACTTCCTGATCCTGCACTTCCTTAGCCAGAATCTCAGCACAAGATCCTACAGCGACATGCTGCAGCAGCTATGCAGCCTGCTCGGCGCATCCCGCACCCCATCGGCACCATCGACCCTCGAAATGAACCCCATCAGCCATCCGATATACCCGCCAGTGGAGAGCTTCGGCGGCGGCAAGGAGACGGAGACATGAACCGACTCCACCGGGGTGGCTTCTAAACAATGATTTCAATGATTTCTCAATAATATTTGTAGGGGGGACAGCGAGAGTTGTGTGTCAAGAGAGGTTAGGTCTTTCCATTTCTACCGCTAAGACTGTTGTATGAGCTACGACGAGTAACATTACATTTTCGGAAATGATTCAGAAACTCAGTAACATAACATAACTATGCGAAATATATCTAGCGAAATTATAAGGAAATAATAATCTTTGAATTCGGTCCTAGCCAAAAGTAACAGGTGCAGTGCGTCATTGACACGGGGTGAGCTAAAGAGTGAGACAGGGAGGAGGAATTTAAAATGATATAATATGAAATGAGATGCGAGAGGGACACATGCAGACCGTGCAATTTGTAGGTTGAAGATTGAACGACGAGAGGTGGAGAAGGGAGTCTCTCCAGCAAACGATTTTGCTACTTGGTATCGTAGTTAGGTCGTTGCCAATGATGCGCCATTTAAATATACAATTAAGTTTAAAAGTTAGCTCGATATGGGTTCCCCATACTAAATACCTATGCAGCTATATATATCTGCTTATCGCTAACGCACGCTCACGAAACGTTGATCTATATAAAAAATTGGTAGTAATCGAATGAGGAATATGAGTATGATTATGATTATGCATATTTAATCGAGTATACACAATGCTCTCGCTATTTTTGTCCTAACATTTAGTCTACAGATATATAGTAATTTTAAGGAATTTTGTTTATAACAAAATTATTGTGATTATTGCTAGAAAATAACACATTTTACATGAAAAGCAAAAGAGAACCCAAGCTATCTAAGTTCAAAGTTGTAATAAATATTCTATATACAATTTCAGCTGAACTCTGGCTTTATCAGTGGGCGGAAGCGGAACTGGGGATTTCGAAACATGAAGGTTGAGCCAAGAGAGCTCTGTGAGATTATTAATAAACAAAGGGAAACTTTTAAAAGCATTAATCAGAGTTTACATATTAAATGTTACAATATTAAACTCCTTAAATTATACAGAACGTACGCAAGTATCATTTTTTTTATAAACACAATCATTCAATCACAAACTCTAACATTATTTAGAGGCAATGTATAAGTATTATGTTTGTAAATTAAATATCTTGATAAATATTTACTTTATCTTAACTGCTAACTTACCGATTGCCCCAGTCGATTTTTGAAACCACAACCATTTGGAGCTCCAGCGTTTGATCCTGAGTCATGGTGGCGCTCAAGAGTTCCCTTCGACTTTCCAATATGGAAAACATGACCTTGCGCAGTGTTTGGAACTTGTAGGCTTCCCGATCCTGTAAATTATTATTTTTAATATATTAAATCATAATTTGAAAACAGTTTGCATTGAATCCACCTACCACATAGAGACGCTTCCATATCTCGGACCACTCGCGCAGGACCTGCGTGCACTCGGCAACCACGGGATCAATTTTAGACAAATCCTTGATGTGCACATAGGTCTTGGGAAATATGCCCACTGCCCGGGATTTGCGGGGACAGGAACCGCGATACCAATACGTGCACTCCTCCACAATGTCCACGGAATCGCCAACGTCCAGGGCCAGGCCAAAGCGAACATCGCCATGCCAATTGTGGATGGCTGCAAAGAAGGCAATGAGAAAGCGTGAAAAGTCGGTCTTAGCTGCGGTTAGATCACAACCAGTTGCGTTGCCACTGCCACCACTCCTTGGCCATGACATTGGAGTGAGTCCAGTACCAGTACCAGGAGATGGACTATGTTTTGATGCCGGGGCTGTCGGCGTGGCAATTAAAGTGGCCCCACGAGTGGCCACTTGAGCATGCCACGAGTGGCCCGGCAACAATAAATACTTCAACTATAAATAGGCAAATGGCTATGAAAAGAAAATATATGCATCTATACGTGTTTTTTATGGAGAGAGCCATGAGAGAGTGTGTATATGGGGGTGAACAATGTGAGTTTGGCCATCGAACACTTTGGCTCCTGGCTCCTGGCTCATGTGCCTCCAGCCACCCAAACGGTAGCTGTCACTGGAAGCCGGAGCCGGAGCCGGAGTCAGAGCTCAAGCTGAAGCTACAGACCGCCGGGGCTGTGAAAGCTGCTGGATACATCCGCAATGCTTGTATGTGGTGGCCATGGTGACGAGTACACTAACCGCACCATGTATGCATCCTTTTATCCAGTTCTCTAATGAGAATGAAGCCATCTGGAATTATGCCTAAAATTATTTTCAGTTCAGATTTTTAAGAAAGCGCAATGAACTCCAATCGATGTTGAGAGGTATAAGAATATATCATTTTAAAAATGCATAGTTCCTTAAATATATATATAAATACTGTTGAATTTTCACCCCTTGCCTTCCAAATACTTTGATTTTAAATTGAAATTCTGCAGCATTTCTAAATTATACAAATCCAAGATTAAAAACAAAGAGTGGTTTAATGAAGCCTTGAAATGTTTGCTTGGCATTTTCCTTACTACCAGTCGCAATCACAGAAACGAAACTAATTTATATTCCAAACAGGCACTGTCCGATTTTTCACCGTGTATCCATTATAAATGCAAGGCACACACTTTAGTCTGGGAGGCGCCGCGAGTCGAGGAAGCCGGGGCCCTGTTGGGGTGGTGCTGATGCGGATGGTGGTGGTGCTTCTGCTGCTTCTGCTGGAGGTGGTGCTGGGTGTTCGGTGTCTGTGTGGATATGGGATGCGAATGTGGCTGTGTGTTCCCTTGTTGAAAGACAAACGAGCGAGCACGGCATGAGCATATCAACGAAAGGAGCTAATAAAACGCACGCCCAGACAGACAGAGAGAGAGATTCGGATGGAGGTGGGACCAGCAGGAACGGTACCAGGGGGAAGAGGGAATCCGGAATGGAGGGGAGATGTAAAATGAAATGCCATGAAAATGGGCAAACTGCTTCCTGTTGTTGCTACTGTTGCTGCTGCTGCTGCTGCTGCTGCTCTGTGAGTTCTTTATGGCTGCCTTTGCCTTTCCCTTTGCCTTCATTTCAGTTATTGCTGCGACTCTGGCAACTGCCTCTAACTGGCTTCAATTTGCGATGCTCGTCGCGAATGTGGCAGCCTGATTTAAATGAATTCTGTAGATGCTAAATAGCAAGAATTTCATAATTTAAAATGCCAGTTGAAGATCCCCACATAGCGCTCCCGGCCGCACTCTTCAGTTTTGGCACTTCAACTGGCGGCGCGGGCAAACACTCCAGAAAATGAGCACACATACCCATACTTCAACACTCGGAAAATAGTGCTCAGCACATTTATGTGCAATTATAATTAATAAAGTGCACTAAATCAATTTAAAAAGTAGAGTAAAAGATTTAATAAATGATTAACCTTTAAACGAGAGTTATTAATTGATCTTTCAAAGTGATTCGAATTATTAATGTGCTTCTTTATGATTAGTGATTGTAAATTTACACAGAACTTACTTAAACAAACCTTTTTAAATCGACATTATTTTTTGAAAAGGAATTTCTTCTATGAAAAAATGTAATAAAAGAATATTTTTCAAATATAAGTATATAAAATGTAATCTCCTTTTTAAAACCAGTTAACCCGCAACTTTAGGTATTTCCCTGGGTGTATGTACACACATCCCGGAATCCATAGCGGAGTAGGCAAAATGCCAACCAAGCATTTGCACTATTTAGGTCAGTCACATTAGGCAGGCGTCGGTCTGGCAAGAAGCTAACTCAAAGGCAACTGAAGAGCCTCTATTTCAATTACACATAGAGAAAAAGTGGACTTCAAAGCAAAAAACTTTAAATAAGCATCTCATTTAAGAAAATGTTTATTGAGAAAAATGTATTAATAATTTTAAAGGTTTGAATGAATTAGTTTATTAAAATGTATATTTTAATTTTATAATCAATGTCATTTATACATTCACCCATTACTTCCTTCACAAGTATTGGGAATCTAATTATTAAATTTCTAATCTACTTCAGAGTAAATTGTAATATTTTCCTTGTAAATATATTTACACATTTCGTTCTCCTGGTGTGTGTGTATAAATTATTTTAATGAGCATTTAGCTGTGGGCTGTGGGGGAATTTAATATTAAATTTCATAAAGTTGACTTGAAGTGCCCCTGGAAATTGGCAGGATCATCACGGCATAGGACTGAGCCCTTTAATTACTTTTACGATGAATGCAATATCCCAAAAGGCTTGGCTTACATCACCCGTTTTGTTTGCTCGCACACAAAGGACCCATAGGAGCTGGAACCAACGAGGGGGAGCCGAACAGGGAACACAATGCTCACTCCAACAAGTCCGCAATGTCAACAAACGTATTTAAATAAAAAAGTCGTTAAGGCAAGTGCACGCCAAATGGAAGGAGCGTTGGGAGTGCCGGAGGGGACGGGGGCGCTAGGCGGAAAATAATTTTAAATTAAATGAGAAAGCCGTCGCCTGCCGTTGCACTATTTGCTCCAGCCACTGCAGAGAAGCTCGGCTGCAAATGGATTAAATGAGCGGCGGCTTTCCCCACAAGGGGAGCCCATCTTCACACTTGACCTCCCCCCCGCCGGGGCATACGAAGCCGCATCCGCATCCGCTGCCACAGCACTCAAGTGCCTCTGGGGAGGCTTAAGAATTTAATTAATTAATTGTGTTATAGCCAACAATGAGTGGGGTCGACAACAAAGTGGAACTCGCTGGCAGCGGCGGAAAGGGAAACCAGCTGAATGTGGGTCAAGTGGTTGGCCCAAAACCACAGAAATTTACTTTGAATGGGTTTAGGGATAAGGTTTC
>VNJU01008252.1:0-54991 GCA_008042675.1 Drosophila seguyi
CACAAAGACACCCTGATACGAAAATTGTCGACGAATTCTCAGTAACTGAGCATCAGCTACTGAACAAAACGAGCCAAGTGGAAATAGAAAGTGTCTTCTTTGTTGCTGTGTACGATATTTTATATTTGTACCCCCTCTGCCCAGCAAGCTTCCGAGCTCGGCTGCTCTTGCGCTCCTGTATTTCGGGCCTCCGCGCAGTGTCCATCGAGCGTGCCAATGCTCCCCGCTCTTCAGCATCCATCCGCCGCTCCTCGGCCCTTTCGAGCTTCCGCGCTTACCTCCTTGTGAGCTCCCGCGTCCCGAGCTCGTGGCTCAAGTTGGATCCTGCCGGCGATCTCCCATTCTCGCTTTAGCGGAGTAAAGCTGGCGGTAGCGCGGCTCTATGTTTATTAAACATATTATTTATGTGCTCAGGAGTCAAAGCAGTGCGTTTTTCATAATAAAAAATTAAGAGCTGAGAAGAATCTTTCCATCGTCACCTGAGTTCTCGGTGTGGCTATTACCACACGCGCAGCACACATACATGCACAAATGACACTTTCAAATTAGGCAAAGTGTCCCAAGTGAACATATGTACGAAGTGAGCGACAAAATTCGTTCACTCGTTGAGCATAGAGCAAGCCTAGAAAAAACGAATTTGAAGTTTTTTTCGTTTCTGTTTTCAATCGTGTGAGCGTGTAACAGATCGATTGCTGACAGCTTTAAAAAAAAAAGGGGCACTTTTTGCAAGCTCTGATTAAAAGCGTAGACTTCTTAAAATTTCTGGGTATTACCTTCGACTCAAAACAAAATTTTAAACAACATTGTATTAGCCTAAGAAAAAAACTCGAATCCCGCTTCAACATTATTAAATTTTTAAGTTCCAAGTACTCCTGTATTCACACCAATACTCTTATAAATATTACTCGCTCCCTGATGCTCTCAAAAATAGACTATGGCCTCCCTATTTATGGATGGTGCGCAAAGTCCCACCTACAAAAGGTACTACCACCTTATCACGGAGCGGTTCGTCGTGCCATCAATGCATTCCCCACTTCTCCCACACGCTGCATACTCGGAGAAGCAGGTCTGCCCAGCGTAACCGATCGCATAGTAGAATGCACCATGCAGCTCCTTCCTAAACTTCTCACCACACCAAACACCCTTTTGAAAAAAGAATTCTGCTCCATATTTAAGCAGAAGCGCAAATACAGATGCCACTCTACGCTTAGACGCTGTGCCAGCTACTGCACACAGCTCGGCCTGCCGTCTCCCAGACCACATCAGGCTATTCCCTCGCCGCCATACTGGTCCTCAAAAAAACCCAACATCAACAACAATCTGGCGAAATCTACAAAAAACAACACTACGAGTTCTGAATTTCTCTCCCATTTTCTTTTTGTAAAAGATGCGATCGGCAATAGAATCTGGCTATACACAGACGGCTCAAAATCGATCGAAGCAACCTCTTTCGCTGTCGTTTGCGATAACAACATTATAGCTGGAGGCCACCTGCCCTTCTATAACTCAGTTTTCACCGCCGAAGCATTTGCTATTTTGAAAGCCTGTCAGTTTGCCGCTGCTAACAGAGGGAAATTCGTAATTTGCACCGACAGCCTCTCTACGCTATCTGCTCTTCAAAACAGGCTCCACACCGACCCAACCTTACTGGCAATTAAGAAGATCTCGACTGCAAATAATAACAAAATTACTCTCTTCTGGGTTCCCAGCCACCAAGGGATACCTGGTTACGAAGCTGCAGACAAAGCAGCAAATCACTTGAGGTCTGCCCCAGCGATACTCTTCAATCCCATAAACTCCAAAGATATACAAAATTTAATCCGAGATCATCTTCACGAGACGAAACAATCTGCATGGCAGACACAGATACTCCGCTATCAACCCCAGCTGCACGAAAATTCACTTCTCCCCAGAACTTGGGAGACGAGCATGCGCCACATTCACCAGGTTACGGATCGGACACAACCAAAGCACCCACAAACACCTTTTAGACGGAACCACTTCAACTCTTTGCTCATTATGCGGGGAAAACCTATCAGTAGAACACATCCTCGACAATTGTCAGAAACTTGAGAGCATTAGGTTTCCTCAATTTGGTTCCCAGATCCCATCCTCCCTCCTTCAGACTCCCTCTAAAGAAAACATTATAAGTTTGTATAATTTTATAATAAAATCCAAATTCAATATATGACGGCAAATGTAGAAATAATTTTCGAGTCGAAGGCCCCAGCAGCCAGTACTTGTTTACACTATATATTAAGTTTAGTATTTAATACTAGATTTAATCTTGATAAATAAATAAAATAAATACTTAATACCAATAATAGTAGTCCTTATAATTCATGCAGCGGTTTTTATTTTTTTGTTGTTAGTTTTGGCCACTCTCTCCTGCGCGTACTGAAAATATTTCTACTCGGTCAAAATCGGAGTCTTCTAAACAAAATTTGTTCTTGAAAGCGACTGCAGGAATACAAATTATTATAAGTAAAAAAATATTAAAGAATATACGATAAGAAATATACCCCTAACCGATGCAGTTAGTGGCAACCCACGAACGCATAATTTGGCCTCCTCCTCCGTGTTAAATAAATTATTGTGGTTCATTTCCTGTTAATTAATAAATTAAATGTAAATATGGGTAGAACTGTCTATAAAATGCATAATTTTTCAAGATATTTCTTCTATTTTATACTGCCAAGCTTGAAAGTCGAAATTAATGCACGCTGAAGAAAAAATGTCTACAAGACAAGAATTGATGGGATAGGTGTAGAATGTCTCTAGGTCAACAATTAACCGGCTATGCAAGCTATTTTCATTACTAGCAAATATTTTGAGGATTTTATACTTGCCGTTTTTCTTGATATTGTGAAGTAGTTCTTTGGCTGGGATAGGACTCAGTCCTGCCAGGGTCTCTTTACAGAAAATGTATAAGGACTGGGACAAGGTGACTCGGATAACGCGGTGGGCTTACTTAGGTTGGAGTCTGTCAGCTACCGGGTTACTACGTGAAAGGTGTCTATATTGTTTTATTTGGAGCAGCACTGAGCGAAATACAGCGGTAACTCCGAGTGTTGGGCTAGGTCATGACATCCGCCATGAGTGGCCGGAAAAAATAGGAATAAATATTTGGGCCGGGGTTATAAGCCATGCGGTCGGCTCTGCCTGGCCCTAGACGGAAGTCGGGATTATATTGTCTTCACGCAAATAAACCCTTCTGAGCATTGTGGGTTTAGTTTAGGATTTTCTTCCAGATTTTATTTTGTTCTTCTTACAGGTTTAAATTGGCCGTCAGCCAGCGGGCGTACAGGGGGAACAACGGGTGAGAAATCACCTGCCGCAACTGTCCGCACCGCTGGAAGTGCGACTATACTCTCCACGTGAGGGCGGCTGGAAGCAGATCCCAGTAGGTCATGTCTCTGCTGAGGATGCTGACGAATTGTAGTCGGGCGGGGAGAAGAAAACTCCTGCCCAAAAAAATTACCCCAATCCAAGGTGGAACAGCATATGCCGAGGGATGCGTGTTCCGGGGGTGCTTGGACTTTAATATGCGAACTCTGGTGGACCGACCGACCCATCAGTTTAAACTAGGCTTACCACGGTATGCGGGCTCTGCCGTGGCGGACCATCCCCATTCCAGCATACTCGTGGGAACAAAAATGAACAATTCCAAAAACAATAACAAAAACATAGGTGGCCGCCAAACCTTAAGGGCGGCTGGGGACGTCCCCCTCTCAAATTCGAGCTCGAAGACGCCTAGCGGTCGAGCGCTAAATAAGGTGGAGGAGAGCTCAACAGAGCGCCTTCATCCGGTAGCCGGAGCTAACGGAAGGGGCGAACCGATGTGTCCACCGAGCGGCGTGATCGGGGGCATGTCCCTCGACGTGACCGCAGGTTGCTCCAAAGGTAACCCCAATCCAGGAGGCCAGGCCCAGCAGCAGCAGAGAAAAAAAAAGACGCTCTACCATGAGCGGAGAAGAGCGGCTTTCATCCTCGCGAGAGCCAACCCAGCCATAGAGGCGGACCCGGAGCAAGCGGGTCTCATTAAGTGGGCAAGAGGTGTCCTGCCGGACTTCAAGCCTGAGAAGGCGGGAAGGGCAGTAGCCCAAGGCCCTACCAGCCAGCGCTAACGCGGGCAAAAATGCTGCAAAGCGTCAGCGCTCCTCTGAGGTGCAACCACCGCAGCCGAAGCGTTCCAGGGTGCAGGCCCAGCGATCCTTCGCCGAGGTGACCAAGGGTAAGATCCTGATTGGAGTGGTGGATGAGGGCTCCAGTGACGGACACATCCCGAGGGACCAGTGGCGCTGGATCGTTGGTGAGCTGCATAACAAGTTCGTGGAGGAGCTGTTGGAGTCGGGAGGTGCACTGCCCCGATGTGAGGATGCCGGTTGGCACCAAGGTGGTGTGTAGGTGATCGCGTGCGAAGACACGGACTCCGTCACCTTTTACAAGCGGGCGATCGCAGGATTGGGTGAAGTGTACCCAGGTGCGAAGCTCGCGGCAGTAGACTGGGACAAGATCCCCTGTAAGCCAAGAGCAAGGGCGTGGCTGTCCCACAAGCCAGAGGTACCGAAGGAGATTCTCAAGCTGCTGCAGCTGAGTAACCCCGACTTTCCCTCCTCTGACTGGCGAGTTGCCAAGGTAGAGGAGGCCGTTGGTCCGATGCGCCAGGTTATCCTGACTCTAAACGAGGGGACAGTCGAGGCGCTGAGGAATAACGGGGGGCTTCTCCGGTACGGCTTCGATAGCGTGGCCGTGCGCGTTTATAAGGCCGACGCCAAGCCGGGCCTAAAAGAGGAGGACCCAGACTTGGAGGGACCTCGGATAGAGGAGGCGCCAGGAATGTCCGACGAGGAGGACATTCTGGAGGGCTACGTCTCCGAGGAAAGTGAACTGGCGAGGGGCCTTCGGGAAGTCGGGATGTCCGGACGCCGATATCACTGTGGTGGAGGTTATTACGCAGAATGTCTCTGACGTTCCTGCAAATAAACCTCCATCACAGTAAAGCAGCTTCCGCTGCCCTATTAGTCCACCTGGCAGAAGGTGGTATCGACGCTGTCCTCATTCAGGAGCCCTGGATCTGTGGCGACAGAATCCTAGGGCTAAGGGCAGCCAACTATAGGCTGTACGCAGCCCCTACACCAGGTAAATCGCGAGCCTGCATACTCGCTAGGAAAGAACTAACTCTTTTCTTGCTACCCAATTTCAGTAATGAAGACTTTGTAACCGCATGTCTAGAGGGACCCACCGGATCCCTCCGGATTTGCTCAGCCTACCTGGGACACGACCAGGACCTCACCCCCGTAACCCTGATGCAGGTCACTGAGGACAGCAGAAGACTGTGTCTGGGCCTAATTATCGGATGCGACGCGAACGCTCACCACCATCAGTGGGGAAGCACTGATACTAATGACAGGGGTGAGTCTCTTTTTGATGTTATCCTTTCATCTAACTTACTGGGGGGAAATTCGGGTAACGAATCCACCTTCATCACTAAAAATCTCAGGGAGGTTCTAGACAGCACCCTTCTTTCTGAATCCCTCAGGGATGCACTGAAGTCGTGGAGGGTGCTGGAGAAGCACTCCTTCTGTGACCACAGATACATCCAATTCACGCTAGGCTTCGATAGGTTCAATCCGGTCACTTTCCGGAACCCCCGGAGGACTGACTGGGCGAAATATAGATCCCAGCTGATTAAGATTCTTAAACCCCCTCCAGCCCCAACCAACTCGGACTACTGTCCAGAGGGGCTGGAGCACCTAGTTAAAACCTTTACCGATGCTTGAAGCACGGCTATGGACAGGTCTTTCCCCCGTAGTAGAAAAGGGGGGAAGACGGGGGAGAAACCACCGTGGTGGTGTAAAGAATTAGGGTGCCTCCAGAAGACCGCGAGGCAGTCTTTCAATCTAGCCCGGAGCGCCAACACGGACGCATCGTGGCGCTTATATAAAACTAACTTGTCCTTATATAATAGGGAATTAAGAAAGGCCAAAAGAAGGGCCTGGTCCGACTTTTGCTCAGGAATCCAGGATTACTCAGAGGCGTCTATGCTGAGGAAGGTCATCTCGACGACGCCCCCTAGCATGGGCTTCGTCAAGCGCCCTGACGACAGCTGGACGACCTCCAGCGAGGAAACCCTTGGGGTTCTCCTGGATGCTCAATTCCCTGCCTGTACGTCTCAGAGCAGCCCGCCTAACCCCCCGACATGGCAGGGTCCGTCCGAATTGGGATATCTCCTTAGTGAAAGGAATATAAATTGGGCAATTAACAGCTTCAGCCCATACAAGTCCCCAGGGGTGGACGGTATCATACCTGCACAGCTTAGCTATGAGGCTGAACTATCCACGCCCTGGCTTCGACTGATCTTCTCGATCATCCTCGACACAGGGGTCATTCCGAGTGGATGGCTCCGATCAAAAGTAGTGTTCATTCCCAAGGCAGGCAAGCCTTCGCATTGCACGCCCAAGGACTTCAGGCCGATAAGCCTCTCCTCGTTTCTACTCAAGACGCTGGAGAGACTCATCAGTCTGCACCTAAGAAACACCATTCCCCAATCATCCTTATCAGAATGCCAACATGCGTATAGGAGAGGCAGGTCAACAGAGACAGCACTCCATTCGCTCACCTCTCTAATTGAAAAATCGCTCCACGAAAAGGAGTTCACACTCGTCGCCTTCTGGATATAGAGGGCGCTTTCAACAACATTCTCCCAGGCTCAATCACAACGGCAATGACTAAGATGGGGATTGATCAACATTGATCAACCATCTCCAGACAAGTCAACAGAGGCACACCCCAGGGTGGAGTACTCTCCCCTCTCCTATGGAATGTGGCGGTCAATGAACTGCTACAGGGCATAGAGGAGGGCGGCTGTCGGGTTGTCGCTTACGCGGATGATGTGGCTTTAGCGTTCACGGGAAAATTCCCTCAAACCCTTTGTGACAGGATGAGTAACAGCCTTCGGTTTCTGACGGATTGGACTGCCAGATAAGGGCTGGGGGTAAACCCAGCAAAGACTGAACTGGTCCTCTTTACGAGGAAATACAAAATCCCCAAGCTGGTACCTCCTAAGCTCTGCTTAGGACCCCAAAAATTGCTGTTGGCTGTACACGGCTATTATCGGCCCGATACTCCTCTACAGAGTGGCAATCTGGTGGCCTGCCCTCAAGAGGTCCACTTGCCTGGGCAAACTGAGAACGATCCAACGCATGGCCGAGATTTGTGTAACAGGCGGCCTGCGCACGACTCCGGGAGACGCATTGGACGTTCTCCTGGACATCCTCCCAATTGAAATAATGGGAGAAATGACCGCGTCACTCTCGGCACTAAGGCTGAGTGGCGCGGGCCTGTGGAGAAAGTCGAGTTTTGGACACACAAATCTTGACTGCACTCCACACATTATCGAGGGGAACACTGACTACTGTCGGATTATCCTATCACACCCTTCCAAGTTCATATTCCGGAAAGAACGGAATGGAACCTGGGACCACCTGGACCGCCGAGGTCCCTTCATATCTACACGGATGGCTCTAAATTAGATGGCCAAGTGGGAGGAGGTATTTACTATGAGCACTTGGGACTAAACGTCTCTTTTAGGCTGCCCGACCACTGCAGCGTCTTTTAGGCAGAAGTTTATGCTATCAAAGAAGCTCTGGATCAGCTCCCCTCATCCGGGGGTGGAGCTCCAATTTGTATATTCTCGGATAGTCAGGCTGCCCTGAAATCACTTGAAGCCATATCTTCAAACTTCAAGACTACCAACGCCTGCCGCAGATCTCTTCATGAGATGGCGGAGCAGTACGACCTACACCTCATCTGGGTCCCAGGACATAGGGACATCGAGGGCAATTGCGCTGCAGATGAGATGGCCCGGCAGGGTACAACCTACCCTCTTCTGCCGGAGAGGGAGTCACTTGACATGCCCATAGCCACTCGCAGACTTCTCTGTAGGGATCACTTCCACTCCCTGGCGGACAGGAAATGGGAAAACCTAATAGCCTGCCGCCACTCTAGAATGATCTGGCCTAGCCGATCCACGAAGCGCTCCAAGGAGCTACTATCACTAAGCAGGGAAAGCTGCGCCCTTGCCGTCAGGGCATTCACTGGGCACTGGTTGCTTGGCACCCATGCGTCCAGGCTGTCAGTGCATCATAATGACTTTTGTAGAAGCTGCAGGGATAAGGAGGAGGAGGAGACTGTTCTTCACCTCCTTTGCCACTGCCCAGCCCTAGGCAGACGAAGACTGGAACACCTCCGAGGCAGATAACCCGATTTATCCAGGGATCGGGTTGGGGCTCTCTTACTTAGGATTGGTCTTTGGCCCATGAGAACCTGCACAGACGGGGATCTCAGCCTATGCGGCATCACAAGGAGCCTTTTAGGCTCAAGTGGACGGCCCGGCTTTACGAGCCGGTCGTCACCGCCCTAACCTAACCTAACCATCTAGGTGTTATCCTGGACAGGAAACTCGATTGGTTCCCTAAAAAAGCCACAATCGGGCCGCAAGGCTATCGGGCCAAAATGGGGAACGACCCCAAACATTTTCCGTTGACTGTACACGGCTATCATCCGCCCTGGACATCCTCCCAATTGAAATAATGGGAGAGATGACCGCGTCACTCTCGGCGCTACGGCTGAAAGGCACGGGCCTGTGGAGTAGGTCGAGTTTTGGGCACACGAATCTCGACTGCACTCCACACATTATTGACTACTGTGTCCCTTCTGACCATCCAATTACACCCTGGGACCAGCCGGACCGCCGAGGTCCCTTCACATTTACACGGATGGCTCTAAATTAGATGGCCGGGTGGAAGGAGTTATTTACTCTGAGCAGCTGGGACTAAACGTCTCTTTTTTTAGGCTACCCGACCCCTGCAGCGTCCTTCGGGCGGAAGTTTACGCCATGAAAGAAGCCCTTGATCAGCTCCCCCCGACCGGGGCTTAGAGCCCTCATTTGCATATTCTTGGATAGTCAGGCAGCCCTGAAATCACTTGAAGCTATCTCTTCAAACTTCAAGACTACCAACGCCTGCCGCAGATCTCTTCACGAGATGGCGGAGCAGTACGCCCTCCACCTCATCTGGGTATGACATAGGGACATCGAGGGTAACTGCGCTGTCGATAAACTGGCCCGGCAGGGTACAACCTATCCTCTTCAGCCCGAGAGGGAGTTAGTTGACATGCCCACGGCCACTTACAGACTACTACTGTAGGGAGCACTTCCACCTCCACATGCCGCCACGCTAGAATGTTCTGGCCGCGCCGATCCGCTAAGCGCTCTAAGAAGCTATTGTCACTAAGCAGAAAAAGCTGCGCCCGTTAGGGCACTTACTGGTCACTGGCTGCTTGGAATGCATGCGTCCAGACTGTCGGTGAACAACAACGACTTCTGTAGAAGCTGTAGGGATGAGGAGGAGGAGGAGACCATTCTCCACCTCCTCTGCCACTGCCCAGCCTAAGCAGACGAGGACTGCAGTACCTGGGCTACTTCACAATTGTGGATATCGCCTAGCTAAGCGAGACATCAGCGAGGCAGTTCGGCGGGATCGGGTTGGTCCTCTCTTACGTAAGATTGGTCATCGCCCATTAAAACATGCAGCTGACTAGGGATCTAAGCCTACGCGGCATCACAAAGAGCCTCCTTAGGCTCAAGTGGACGGCCAGGCTATGCGAGCCGGCCCTCACCGCCCCAACCTAACCTAACCTAACCTTAACGGCTCTAAATGCAAGCTTATGACATTCTGTCTTGTTGCTCCCAAGCTTGCGGCTTACACACTGAGCTGCTGCTCTTTGGAAAGAATTGCTTTAGTGTCCGTCTGGATCCTAAACTTGACTTTATTGATCATATTTCATGCATGGTGAATAAACTTGGATTCATAGAACGTTGGTCGAAAGAATTCAATGACCCTTACTTTACAAAATCCCTATATATGTCTTTAGTTCGTCCTATCTTAGAATATGGATCTTGCGTTCGGAGCCCTCAGTATGGGGTCCACAGTAAACGCATTGAGTCGGTTGAAAATAACATTCTACTTCTCGCTTTACGCAGCTTTAACTGGGATTCAAACCAGAAGTTACCCTCCTATTCTAGTAGACTCCTCCTAATTGACTTACCATCTTTATTTAACCGTAAAACCATGCTTGGCATTTATAACCTGACGTGGAAAGTGCTGACTTGTTGGGTAATGTACCGAGTAGAAATACTAGCTCCCATATTCCCTTAGTGTTTCGCCACCGTATAACGTCTTTTGAATTGCATGATGATTTATACATAATAACTAAAAAGCACGGATTGCAAATAAGAGTTTTGAGTAAGATAAAAGTTACTACCAGAAAACTTAGCTAAAAATATAGAAAAATTAGTTATACACTGTAATTATTTAAGGAGTTTTAACAAACAAGAAAAATGTTAATTACCAATTTTTATTTTTGAATTGCGTTTTCACACTTATTGTTAATTATTAATAAAAAAAAAAATTTTACAATAAATATTATTTTAAATTTTAATATAAAAGTTGAGTAGTAACTGCTATTTTTAATTTGTAAAATAATAATTAAAAGTAAAACTTATTCTTAACTTATTTTTATTCAAAAAAAAATAAATAAATAAATAAAAATTTTAAATAATAATTATTTGTCATTTTTTATTTTAAAAATTGAATAGCAATAATTTTCAAACGAAGCGGAAGATCTTCACGATTGGCATATCTAAGTAATCTCCACTTCAATACCTTTCGTGTATATTGTGCCTAAATACCATACCATGTGCATAAATGCAAAATAAGTGCATATAGGAATAAATTCTCCATTCCCCAAAAAAACAAGAAAATTAAAATAACCCAATTACCTAATTCTCTGTTGGTCTCAATTTTTTTCTTGTATCCGTAAAGTGATTGATTATATAAAAAAAACTAAGATAATTATAATTTAATAATACCCCATTTTATTAAATTTTATAAGCAAATAACTCTTATTTTATGATTTATATTTTAAAAATTGTAACTTATACGATCCCTGCTAAAAATCCATCCAAAACTAAAAACATTTATACTAACCCACTTAGTACGCATGCAAGCAAACAATCTGGCAGCACGCCAGTAGACACACCCTCATACTCCTTTTCTAAAATTTTTATCTTTCGCGCCTACTAACACCTAACACGTGCTTGAATGTACTGCTCTTAGTGCATTAACGTATAAGTGACAAATCCGCAAAATGCAGTTTAGATGACAAATCCCAGAACCTTTATGGTCACAATGAATGTTATATTAATCTTTGAACAATTCTCTAATATGTGTGTGTTGAATGATACTTTTCCATCGACGCACATAGTGCCCTGATCGTAGGGCACCGGAATTGGCATTTAACAGATAAAATAAACAATTAAGATCCTGTTCATGCCAAAAGGGCGCTTTTTTCTCTCTTCCTCGGAACTTAGCTTCCAATCCGCTCACCCAGGCTAGTTTTAATTCGCTTGTATTTAGTAATAATTTACCTACGAACAAATAAAGACCTCCAACGCACGTCGCGTAATACCCCGAAATTTTTCTTCGCGTTTTATTTATCGAGTGTACAAGTTGAAGCCACCCTCCAAACAGATGCTTTTGGCGCTTTTAACTTTAAGACAGCCCCTGTAATACGCAGCTTGCACATTTCCATATTGTTCATGGAAAAAATTTCAAAAATACGAAATACATATGGAAGCCGTCTTTAAAGAGAATATCTTATTTTCGAAAGTCCACATAGCTTAGAGTTAGTTCAATAAGTAAAGATACTAATATGCGCCAAACACCTGTTTTAAGTTAGGTTTGGTTTTAAATATTATATTATCTTTATTACGCTTTTGGGGCAATAATACAATGTTGGATTCAGATGTTATTACATTTCAAAAAATTTAAATGACAGCTCAAGCGTAAACACCGTTGATATACAATTTACGCATAGTCGCATAACCGTCGTAATTATCCAAACCAAAGCGTTGTCGCTCGATTTCACCTACATTATTGAATGACACGCTAATTACATTTACGTTATCGATTTATTTTGGTAAAATGTGTGCTCCTATGGCTAGTTTAAAATTTGGGGTTTACTCCATGAATGCTTCGGTCAGTGACTTTTTAAACTGATTTTACAATAAAAACTTCTGACAGTTACGTGCACAACATAAGCAAATGTATAGATCCAAAATTTTTGATATTTCTTTATACCTTTTTTTACCTCGTACCAGCTCATATATGCAAACCTATCCAAAAACAATCCGCCTTAAGTCTTACAAATCAGAATTTACAAAACAAAAATGGGATGTTGCTCATATTCACAGACAGCTTCCAATTATCAAAATCAATCTTAAATTTCTCTCTAACGCTTTCCCATTCACATGCTTCTCCTTCAATTCCTTTCAATTTCTAATTTTCCCCAAACATAAACTTAATCCTTTCACTTCTCTTAGAAGCTCATGTAGCCACGAGTGGTGGAGCGACGTCTAGCGCAAAGATATGAAATAAGAACAACCAGAATCAGGGCAGCCAAAGCAATTCCAACGGCGATGGGAACCACATCTGATGTTTCGGAGCTGTCGCAATCGTGTACGGCGGAGAATCCGGTAGCGTTAGTTGTCCGGAAGGCCTCCACTTGAACTTGACTAACGCTGATCCAACCAATCAACGGCTTTGAATCCACAGTCTCTGTTAAATTCAGCGTCTGTAGGCGTGTGCAATGGTATGACATCTTTTCGGGGGCTTTGAATTCTTCAGTACCGCGATGAATTAGCTGAATGGTTTGGTTCTCTGAAAGAATGCACCAAAGTTTTTTCATATATACATATGCAAACACATTATATGTTCACCTTTGGCATCAGGGAAGTCCTCGGTAAGCACAATCAGATGGATTTGAATCGAGGATAGCACAATGCTCTCGTTTTTGTTGTCGAAAAACATAAGGAAAGACTGTTTGGATGAATTGGGTCCCCAGGTTAGTTGAATTGCCTGAACGGTCTTGCTTTCACAAACATTATCTCCGATTGAGGCATTACTTGGGATATTGTAAAGACCATGAGTAAAATTTCCATCTAAGAAGAAAAGTAAATTATCAAAACGGGGAAACTACCATTTTCTTTTTCAAATTCAACATAATTGATCAAACTTTATTTGATCTTAGATGAAATGTTAAAAAATTTCATAAGGAAAGTTTATTATTTCTCACCCTTGGCCTCATAGGTGAAGTTAATCTGGGCCGCCATTCGGAGCAAAATGCAGGACGCATTCCAAGTTCCTATGGAGGGCGACGGATACGGTTGGGGAGCATGGGTCGTGGATGGCACTGGAGCTGGTGTGGTTGTCGTCTTTGGTGGCTCAGTGCTACTTGTGGTGGTCGTCGATGTTGAACTAGTGCTAGTTGGTTTTACTGTAGAGGTGGATGTAGACGTGCTTGACGTTGTCGAATTTTCTAAAGGCGAATTGGTAGTACCAAACTGGGCATCCTTTAGACTAATAACATTTTGAGACAGTACTGAAATAAAACAAAACATGCATTTTATAGTATATAGCGTTACCCTGCAAACTATTTTTGTATTATATATATATGTACATATACATTTTTTCTAGTCTAGTATTTTGTTTGTTTTTTTTTCCAGAAGCCTTTAAGAATTAACAGAAAGCATGGCAGTGATTAATTTCACAACTAAAACTTATAAATGGCCGCTGAAAAGGAATCTGACATTAATTTTGGTCCTGCGTGGACATTAGCGATTAGCGAAAGAAATTAAGCTGGAAGTCTCACTTCCAAGGGGAAACAAGAGCAATATTGATAATAGCTAAGCCAACCAAGCTGATTGAGCAGTAGAAAAGCTGAGCACCAGAAAAGGAAACCGTTTTATTTTTTCCGAATCGAAAACAAAAAATGTATACCAGTGCAGGACTATGGGATAGCTAATATCTCAAAAAAAAAGCGACCCAAAAGATGATCAATCTCAAGGACTATAAAACAAAATCAATTTTATATAATACCTTTTTAGCGGAATGTCGAATTAAGGTGTCGTTAGACCCTACATCGGCTCCAACACCAAATAAAACCCATTTTTTTTTACTTTCACCCCGTTCTCCAGCTATATGATATAGTAGTCTGATTCCTCCCGTTCTGACTCATATTCTAAGGCGAACAGAAAGAAGACTATCTGATATTTTTCATTCATACATAACATACATATTTAGCAACAAAGCTGAGAGACAAGTCCGAAATGACACATTCACTGCAAACTTTTGACTAAAATTATAAGACCCTGCAATTGAATAAAAATATGAAATGCACCAAACTATGGGGTTTTTCTTTTGCGATTTCTACTTGGTATACCCGAGTCCCCCACCATTCCCGTCCAAGTTCAGTGCCGTCAGCGCGGAGAGATGACCTTCAAATGCAAGTTAAGCCCTTAAACAAATAGTGAAAAGAAACGGACAAACTGTGTTGTATTTCTATACACATAATTAAATTTGAGGCAAAAATATAATAATAAATAGTTTTATGTAAATAAAGAAATTTGCAAAAATATTTTTGTTTTGCTAAAAAATTTGTTGCTAATTTTTTTAACAAATTTAATTCATATAGTTCGCTGTAACCATCTATTTTACCATTACACAAATCTTATCAGAATTTATTTATATGTGTACATATAAGTTTGCATACATTTGTATGTACATACAATATGCCCGTTCTATTGTGCGTCACATATGTACGAGAAACTTTGTTGTTGTGAAATCAATTGCAAATAGGGGCGGTATGTGGAGATTAGAAGTGGAAAACTAGACTGACAAATTCTTAACCGCAAGAAATCTCAGACTGCAAGTGACAAACACCACCGTTATACTCCATTACAGACGCCCCTATCGGAGATAGAACAATAGGCGGACTGACGAACAGCGGTCGGGTAGAGAAGTAGTGACGGCTGCAAATTAAATAAAATCACGGAGGTGATGGGCCTCAAATAACAAACGCAAATAAATAAATTAATACTATAAAGAGAACATGGAAAAGGCAGAGGCAGTTGCTTTATCGAAATGCACATAGGAGCTATATATTTTTTATACAGGTAGCCCCATTCCTGGAGGGGGTTGGAGCATTAAGAAACACCATTTTGTTGGAGGCGACGGACAAATGGAAAGCACCAGATAAACCTGTAAAATTAAAGTGCCAGCGAATTACTGAACTCCCTTTGTTTGCTGCTGGCAAAACACCCGTTGTTTTTTTCTGACCAGATAAAAACTACAATCAGTTTGACCGAGAGGGTTACGTGCTTGAGTGCGAGTGAGATGGTGAACTGCGAACGACGATAAAACGAAAAGCACAAATATGTAAATAATTTGCGATGAATAAGCATATCGAACAAAGGGATCCATCACGACGCAGTTTTTTAACAGTATAATTAAGAGTTAGGATATTACAGTTTGCCACTGCTTACATACCTGCGCCACATAACAAAATCCAAATTATCATTTTACTGGCAAACATATTTACTCTATTATTTTTGCGATTTTCTGCTCCGTCCACTGCAAAAAAACAATTACAATTACAATTCAGGGTAGAGGTGGAAAAACATCGATGCCAGACTAGCGATGACAGATATATCGATATCCAATATAGTATCGATATTTGGCACAAAGGCCGCTATATATATTTACAACAATTGACCAGGGGATTCCCTATACGCATGAATGACTGCAAAGATCGGCAACTGGAAACAGCTATATCAACTTAACGATGTTTTCAGATTTTTGGATTGCTGAACGACACTGATTCCCCCTGATTGCTTTCTTTCATCACGGGAAAGCACGGTATCCAAAGCAGTGAGAGAAAGAAAAGGGAAATAGTTTGGAACAGCTTTTCCCCGAGGTCTGTTTCGAAGCGCGCTATTCGGATCAGATTAAAAAATACTAGAAAGGTAAAAAGCGCACTCTTAGTATTTCTATAACGCGTCGCGGAAACGAATAAAAATTGTAATAAAACAGACTGTCCCTGATGTTTTCCTCTCGTTCTTCCTTTCACATATTTCAGAGTATGGATCCCGCCACGATCAATAATACGTAGAAAAGTCGAATCCAGGAGTTAGAAGAGCAAATACAGTCTTAAATAATTTGATGGAGGTAAATCCGAGTTCCTTCCACATGTTCTGGGAGCTGTCCAAGACAGGTGCAGGCCGCCGGAATGCATGCCAATACCTAAGGGACAACTAATAATATCCTCAAAATATGAACGTGTCTATTTTTTAAAATATTGCCGGGTGTCAACCGCATCAATGGCGCTGAAAAATTGCCGAACAACAATTATAAGGAGCGGTCACACTTCAAAAGAATAAACATTTTTCCCCTGCGTGACAACTTTAAGAACTGGATACCGAGCTTAAAACTTTTATCCTTTTCCGCGAAGCGTTATAGAAATACTAAAACTGCGCCTTTCACCTTTCTAGTATTTTTGAATCTGATCTGAATAGCGCGCTTCGAAACAGACCTCTGGAACAAGCTGTTCCAAACTATTTGCCTCTCGCTCTCTCTCACTGCTTTGGAACAGTTTTCTTCTGTCTGGATACCGTGCTTAAGCACACAAAAAAAACGGTAAGACATGGTGATATGGGGATGCTTTTCCGCGTCTGGACTTGGTACGATATTCCGGATAAAAGATAAAATGTGTGCTCCCGACTGCGTTAATATATTGGAAAATGTGATGAAACTATCTGCCGAGGAGGAAATGCCCTTAAAATGGGAGTTCTTGCCTAAACACTCGTCAACTATTGCTAAAAAATGGTTCCAGAACCAAAAAATTTATGTAATGGAGTGGCCGGCCCAATCCCCGGACTTAACTCTCATAGAACACTTATGGGGAATATTAAAAGAAGAATATGAGGTTTTAAATCAAAAAATAAAGAAGAGCTTTGGGAATAAGTGAAGTCAGAGTGGTATGCCATTAACCCCCAAATTCGAATTTAGTGAATTCACTGCCTCGTCGATGCTCAGCTGTTATAAAAAAAAAAGCAAATACCACTAAATATTAATATAACAACAATTTTTATAAGATAATTCATGAACCTGAAGTTTTTCTTAGTTTTAAGCATTTTGTTTCTATTATTTTTTTTTTAAGCGCCAAAAATGAAGTTAAATACACAGTGTAACAGTGATTTTGAACTTTTGAAGTGACCTAGTAGAGATTGTTTATCTGGTCGAATATATCACAAAACTATGTTTAAAATTTTTCTAACACCCTCAAAATCTGAAGTTATTGTCAAAAAACCGTTTTTCCTCGCATTTTCGCTTTGAAAAATTCCTACTCGAAAAGTTTTCGACCAATTTGAAAAAGACTTGGCGCTTTTCATAGCCTTAAAATGTAGCTTATAGGAAAAAATAACTTATTGTATGTTGCGAATGAGAAATACAAAATTTTGGCTTAGAAATTTGAAGTTTTCACTTTTTTTCTGTGTTTTTCGACTTTGACGCCATTTTTGTTTAACAAATCACCACTATTTCTCAATGATGCATAAATAGTTTTTGTTGTCTAGTCAATTACGAATAAAACAAGACAAATTTCAAAAATAACGAAAACTAATGAAGTTATGACGATTTTTCAAAGTCAAAAAACACGAAAAAAAGTGTAAATTTCTTATTTCCAAGCAAAAAATTTGTATTTCTCATTCGAAACAAACAATAAGTTATTTTTTTCTGTAAGCTACTCCATAAAGCTATAAAAAGCGCCAAGAGTTTTTCAAACTGGTCAAAAACTTTTCGAGTTGGAATTTTTTAAAGCGAAAATGTACCTAAAACGATTTTTTTAAGAATAACTTAAGATTTTGAGGTTGTAAAAAAAATTTTGTTTGTTGTTATTTGTTTTGTGTTATTTTCAACCAGATAAACAATCTCTATTACGTCACTTTAAAAGTTCATTCCCTTTTGTAAATTTTGTACCACTGTGTAATTGTTTTTTTTAGGGGGAAAAATCGTCATAACATCATCAATTTTCGTTGTTTCATGAAATTTGTCTTGTTTTATTCGTAATTGACTATACAACAAAAATAGGTGTTCATCACTGAAAAATATTTGTGGTTTGTTTTAAAAATATGGCGTAAAAATCGAAAAAACGCGAAAAAAAAAGTGAAAACTTAAAATTTCCAAGGAAAAATTTTGTATTTCTCATTCGCAACATACAAAAAGTTATTTTTTCCTGTAAGCTACATTTTTAAGCTATAAAAAGCGCCAAGACTTTTTCAAATTGGTCGAAAACTTTTCGAGTAGGAATTTTTCAAAGCGAAAATGCGTCGAAAAACGTTTTTTGACAATATCTTCAGATTTTGAGGGTGCTAGAAAAATTTCAAACATAGTTTTGTGTTATTTCCAACCAGATAAACAATCTCTACTAGGTCACTTCAAAAGTTCATCCCTTTTTGTCAATTTTGTAACACTGTGTTATTATACCCTTGCAGGGAATTATAATTTTAGTCAGAAGTTTGCAACGTAGTGAAGGAGACATTTCCGACCCTATAAAGTATATATATTCTTGATCAGCATCAACAGCCGAGTCGATCTAGCTATGTCCGTCTGTCCCTCTGCCCGTCCGTTTCTACGCCAACTAGTCCCTCAGTTTAGAAGCTATCTGAATTAAACTTTGCAGATAATCTTCTATATGCTCTCACCACTATATAAGTCGGAACCGGCCGGATCGGACGACTATATCATAGAAACTGTATCATAGGAACGATGGGTAAATTTTAATAAAAAAAATTATAACTTAGCCAATTTTGAATATAGTTGCATAAAATTTTAGATCTGACCATTTGGTATTATGTTAGAATTTCGGTTTTAATTTTATAACGAGAAAGGAAGCTAATTTCGGCGTGCCGAAGTTTAAATACCTTTGCAGTAATTATAAGAAGAAGAAGATGAAGAAGAAGAAAAATGTTCTGACTTTTTCGCTTTCTCGGGTACTGTAATTAAATAAATGTTGCCAATGCAGAATGTTGCTGGCAAAAAATGTTGCAAGCAACAAGTGCAAACAGATACATATATATATTCCTATGGCAGCTATATGATATAGTGGTCCGATTTTGATAAAATTAAAACCGAATTTCTGGAATAATATAAAATAGCCATGTCTCAAATTGTATGAAAATATGCGAAAAATTGGCTTAGTTCGATTTTTTTCTCAAAATGTTCCGATCGGTCCTATGGCAGCTATATGATATAGTTGTCCAATTCTAAAATAATACCAAATGGTCAGATCTAAAATTTTATGCAAATATCTAAAAAATTGACTAAGTTATAATTTTTTTCATTAAAATTTACCGATCGTTCCTATGGCATTTCTGACTTTTTCACTTTCTCGGGTACTGTCATTAAATTAATGTTGCCATTGCAGAATGTTGCTGCCGAAAAATGTTGCAAGCAACACAACAAAGCCAAACAGATATATATATTCCTATGGCATCTATATGATATAGTGGTCCGATTTTGATAAAATTAAAACCGAAATTCTGGAATAATACAAAATGGACATGTCTTAAATTTTATGAAAATATGTGCAAAATTGGCTAAGTTCGATTTTTTTCTCAAAATTTTCCAATCGGTCCTATGACAGCTATATGCTAAAGTTGTCCGATTTTGATAAAATTAAAACCGGAATTCTAAAATAATAGCAAATGGTCAGATCTAAAATTTTATGCAAATATCTTAAAAATTGGCTAAGTTATAATTTTTATACCCTTGCAGGGTATTATAATTTTAATCAGAAGTATGCAACGCAGTGAAGGAGACATTTCCGACCCTATAAAGTATATATATTCTTGATCAGCATCAACAGCCGAGTCGATCTAGCCATGTCCGTCTGTCCGTCTGTCCGTCTGTCCGTCCGTTTCTACGCAAACTAGTCTCTCAGTTTTGAAGCTATCTAAATTAAACTTTGCAGATAGTCTTCTATATGCTCTCACTACTATATAAGTCGGAACGGGCCGGATCGGACAAGTATATCATATAGCTTCCATAGGACCGATCGGAAAATTTTAAGAAAAAAAATCTAACTAAGCCAATTTTGCACATATTTTCATAAAATTTTAGACGTAGGCATTTTGTATTATTCCAGAATTTCGGTTTTAATTTGATCAAAATCAGACCACTATAACATATAGCTGCCATAGGAATATATATATCTGTTTGGCTTTGTTGCTAGCAACATTTTTCGCCAGCAACACTCTGGACACATTTATTTATGACAGTACCCGAGAAAGCGAAAAAATCAGAGCATTTTTCTTCTTTTTCATCTACTTACTGCAAGGGTATTTAAACTTCGGCATGCCGAAGTTAGCTTCCTTTTTTGTTTTTTATTAAAATTTACCGATCCTTCTTATGGCAGCTATATGATATAGTCGTCCGATCCGGCCGGTTCCGACTTATATAGTAGTGAGAGCATATAGAAGACGATCTACAAAGTTTCATTCAGATGGCTTCAAAACAGAGGGACTAGTTTGCGGACGGACAGACGGACAGACGGACATGGCTAGATCGACTCGGCTGTTGATGCTGATCAAGAATATATATACTTTATAGGGTCGGAAATGTCTCCTTCACTGCGTTGCAAACTTCTGACTAAAATATAATACCCTGCAAGGGTATAAAAAGGAAATAAAATAATATAAACCTTCTGGACACTTTTTCAACCTTAAAATGACGACTGCCAATGCTCATAAAAAACTGTCTTAAGCCAGAGAGTATACTGTCAGCTGGCTATATGGCTTTAGGCTCAAATGGATTTAGGGACTGCTTTCAAAACTGTTTTTAAAAATGGTTTTTAATAATGGCTAATATTTGAAATGTCAAAGTTTTGTTGTTCTTAAACATATCAATATACTTTACTTTTATAAAACCGACGTACAAAGTGTGGGTGATTTTGAAACCAACTTAAATTGTTTTCTGTGACACCGAGGTTTGTTATTTGGTTGGAGGAGATTGTATATTCTACTCAAAATAGCTAGCTGTCACTTCGATTTTTCTGAATTGAGAACGGAAAAAAAATAAAATAAAATATATAACGAATACTAAAATTTACCAAATGGACGGCTGCCGTCGAGCCGGCAGGCGAATCTGCATCACCTATTTGATGTCATTTGTGTTGCTTTCAGTGTTTTTCTACTATTTAATGGCGTATAATGGCAGTAATAAGAAGGGAATACTATTGCTGCGAGAGGATCTGGACGATTTATCGGTAAGGCAGTATTTGCTTACTCGTTCTTAGCCAATTTTACAAAATATAGATGCATATGTTTCAGCACATGCTGCGACAGCAGAAGGTTGATTGCAAGGACGGAAGACCGAAACCAATCTCGTCCGGCAGATGCGACCACAGGGATGTGACTGAATATGTAGACACGCTGGTCAAGCGTAAAATCGGAAACCTTATGGACGACGTGTACAATTTAAAAAATCAAGTCATAAGGTTTGATTGCCCGGCTCGGGCGGAGCAAACCAGCTCTGGAAATATGGCTACGAATCGCATTAACTTTGCTGCCGAAGAGATGGGAGCCAGAATCATCCATGTAATGGCACGCCCCATTGATGGCACTAACATGATCAAGAGTCTTCTGGGCCTAGAGTTTAGTGCCAATCCACCGGTGAATATGCTGCGCCCCAGCCTAGCGCCAGGAGCGTGCTTTGGCTTTAGCGGCGGCCAAGCAACGGTGGTCTTACACTTGGCCAAGCCTATACTTGTGGAGACTATTGCCCTGACGCACGTATCCAGTGAAATGACCCCAAGTCTGTGCGTAAACAGCGCCCCCAAAGACTTCGACGTATATGTAAGTCTTTATCGTCCTTGTTTTATTCCACAATAACATAACGTTGCACAAGGGCTTGCCCACGGATAGCCTCAAGCGCATCCCACTAGCACAGTTGACCTTCAACAACGACGCCAACAGGCGCACCGAAATTTACAATGTTAACAGCGACAGCTTCTTCCAGATGTTGGTCTTGGCTTTCCGCTCAAATCATGGCGCGAATTCTACATGCATATACCAGTAAGTGGACCAAAGCAAAAATAAGCTTTTGAAATTTATAATGTCCTCCTTTTCAGCTTAGAAGTGTACGGAAGACTGCAACAATATTAACTATTTATCTATTGTAATTCAAAGATTGATATGTTGTAATTTTAAATTTAAGTTTGCCAAGATACATTAAAAACGTAATCATTGAGACATCCGGTACAGTGACGCTTTAAACGCATTAAATATTGTCCGTTTCATTGAACATATTTTACCTACGTCCAGACATGGTTGTTTTATTATTTGGAAATTTGGACCTAACTAGATTTCCTTTTTTTTTTTTAACAAAATTGGTCGATTCTTAATTATCAAATTTGCAAATATGCTTAAACTTTTTTTTGTTTTACTGGGAGGACCCAGGTCACTTTCATGATTAGGATTGCCCAGATCTTTAAATATAGTACTTTTCTCTATGATGATAATCTCCTGGATCCGATTTTTCACACATTTTTTAACATGGGAGAATCTATAATAAATTGAAATAAAGTGATATTATTAAATTGCCTATTCCTTTTCGCACCCACCTCTGAAATACTAAAAGTGTACCCTAACGCCACCTGACAACGCCATTCAACGTTCTAGTATTTGATTCTCATTCTAGACCATATCTTTCTCCCAGTGCTTTACAACTTGTTTTGTCGGATATTTTGGGTACTCTGCCAAGCAATGAATCAGCTGCCCTTTGTCGCGAATAACGACTTTACCGATAGTTTTTAATTTTTAAAACGGCGAAATGTATCATGAGTGTTCACCAAAACAAAATAATTCACTTTCTACAGATCCCATATGATAAGTGAACATCGAGTTTATCCATTTATAATTGGAAAGTAATCGATAGTTTGTACCATCGACATACTCTGAATTTCTAGCCTGGTATCGGTATTGCGCTGCCATCCCTAGGCCGTCAAAGGAATGGATTTTCGTGAAATAAATAGATTGAACTGGCGTTTGCATCTGAATAACAATAACAATTTCGTTCAGTACACTGCGATAAATAGGTACAACGATCCTGATGTATCGGGCGAACACCACGGAGAGGAACTCCTACTCAGACAAATCGATTGTGAGACGGGGGCAACAACAAAAATGGGTACGACAAAAAAACACCCAGCAACAACTGTCGTGCAGGCCGTAGACACAGAGGATGATGGTGGTGGGTGTGGTATCGGAATTGGAGCAGGCGACTGCGCCGCGGCTGCAATAGTTGCAACCGAATGCGGTGGTGATAAGGCGAGTGTGACTTTCTTTATTTCCATGTCCTTATGTACGTATGTATGTTCCTTAACAGCTGGTTCTTATCCCTATTTGTTCATTGTTTCTGCAGATTGGAGGCGCAGCCTACTGCGATTTTGAAATAGATTTGCCTGGGGGATATGAACAGGCTGCCGCAGCTCTCTCGCCCACCACCGATGCGGGAGGGGCCGGAGTTGGGGGCCTTAGCTCCAGTCGCACTTCCATGAACAATTCAACCGAGAATCTAAGCTATGCCAGTGACAACTTTTACGGTGACGACCTTATTTTGCTGGATGATGACGACGACGTCGAGGCGGAAGAGATATCACTAAACTCAGACGATTGCGTTTACGCCTATCGAGGTGAGGGGGCGGATTTCGACCAAGCCCTGGAGGCCTCTGCAATGTGCCGGGGAAGGCAAAACCACCTGGAAATTGGCCTTGGGCCCAGCAGCACTGGTAGTGCAGGATGTGGTGGTAGCTTGATATGTGGAGACGATGAGACAGAGTTCCTGGAAATGGACTTTGAACCGGACCCGTCGTCGGAGTTGGAGTTTGCCGGTGGAGGAGGTCAAAATCTGGTATCTGCCATGCCGCAGGCTAATTTACTACTAATGCAGCGCGATTACAGCCAAATGAGTGGCGTCGTCGGTGCAACGCCCACGCACGTCAGACAGCTCTACAGCTCACCCATTGACGATTTTTCACAGCAAGAAGACAGCCTTCAGCAACAAAAACAACGCCTGAGTAAAAAGTTTGCCCGCATTAGCTTAAACTTGGACCAGATCAAAGACGGAGCGGGAAGCGGTGGATGTGGAGTGCATATTGACAATATAATGGGCATTGGCGAAGAGAAGGATGTGGACACTATAAAGGGGGGCGGGTCATCGTCGGCCCAGGCACACTCTCTACCAAGCACATTATACACCAGTGCTAGTTTCGAAAGGAGTACCAGTGTGCCGAGCAACCATCCAGAACCCAAGTTGACAGGAGCAAAACCCAAGCGGCTGACTCACTCTTCGTCCGTAATGTCGAAAAGCAGTGCCGGAGCTTCTACAAAGTCACGCCGCTCTCATAACTCTACCAGTTTCGATGAACGCTGTTACAGCTGCACCGATTTTAGGGCCTCTGCCAACCAGCAGTCAGCAGCAGCGCAACTAGGTGCAGAACAAGGTGCAGCCACCATGCTTATGGCTGCTGCGGCCATGGTGGCCTTGGCCTCTTCCCCCTCATCAATGGCACACTTTGACAGTAGTAACGAAGAAAACTGCTTGGACTGCCTTGAAAAGGAGTTTCTGGCAAATACCATAGGCAAGGTCTTAGACCCAAGCACGTGCCCGAAGTGCCGGAGGCGAACCGGAGGTCGTGGAAGTTGCATGTCACTCTACAGCCGGGTCGAGCAGACACGATGTCGCAGCGGTTCGCCTGGATACTTCGACGAGGGCGGAAGACTGTTTGCCGGCTGGCAGAGCTCAGTAGAAAACGGGCCCGATCTCGCTGGCAGCAACCAAAGGTTTATTTCGTGTGATAATAATTTCTCCAGTGGCGTGCAGGTATAATATGCTTTTTAAGCTTAAAATGTATCACATGCTAAAAAAAACATGAGTTCCTCCATACAAATTGCAGATGTTTAAGAAAAAATTTTCAATAGTGCCACTAGTTACGCGCCTTCCCACGGATGGGACGTGCGATGAGGAGCACCTAGTGCAGGCACTAGACCACCTGCACGTGTCATATGATCAGGCGCTATTGCGCGGCTATTTTGAACATTTGGTCGCGCGGCGTCATGGCGAAGGCAGTTGGAATCTCAAGCAGTTGTTGTTGCAGAGCTCAAAGCGGCAAGGGAATCATCGCAAACTCAAGAAGCTTATTGAACTGGCGACCCAGAATCAGCTAGTCGTGCAATTTAAACGGGTTTGTCTACGAATTTTGGAGTACATTTTCATAATTTCTTGTCAGTGATATTCTTTATTTTTTTTACAGGCCAATAATTGTCAAACTGATCTTGTGCCTGTAAAGGTGTCTGATATTCTGGATGCCTGGTCATGCAAGCGAGATCTCTCTATTCTTCGGCAACTAGATGCGCGCTTTCATCGGGCAAATGTGATAGGTAAGATTAATATTACTACCGAGGTGTTCTAAAAGTGTTTGGCCCTTTAAATCAGCACATATTTGTTCATAAACTTTCAAGATTGTTCTCGGAAAAAAATTATTGTACTAGGGGGGTACACCAAACCCATTTTATAACAAAGGACGCATAAATGATAAAGTTAAAATTTCTCATAATTATAAATAGTGTTCTTCAGCGGTTATCCTATACTGGGATTCAGCAGAACTCTTTATGCATACAGACATATGTACATAGGGCTGCTAAACTTTATATTTAAAAAAAGGAAGGAAGCTAACTTCGGCATGCCGAAGTTTAAATACCCTTGCTGTAAGTAGAAGAAAAAATTTCTGTTTTTCCTTTTCTCGGGTACTGACATAAGTTAAAAATTTTCCGATCGGCCGGTTCCGACTCATATAGTAGTAAGAGCATATAGAAGACTATCTCAAAGTTTTATTCAGAAAGCTTTAAAACTAAGGTACTAGTTTTCGTTAAAAAGGACGGACAGACGGACATGTCAAGATCGACTCGGCTGTTGGTGCTGATTAAGAATATATATACTTTATAGTGTCGGAAATGTCGCCTTCACAGCGATGCAAATTTCTGACCAAAATTATAATACACTGCAATGCAAGGGTATAAAAATATGTGTTTACGTTTAAATTTCAAATTAAAAGTCGCAAAACAATTTAGTGATTAGTTTAAAGCGTGGTCAAATTTTAAATTGTTAAAATTTTGAAAACAATAAATAAGTAAATCATAGAAGTTCAATCAATTTTAAAAACTAAAACAAAAATCGATTGCAAGTTAATATTTACTGTAATGTTATCATAAATTCATTCATTTATCTTGCACTTTTTTTTTTCTCATTTCCCTGGTCTACTTTATGAATTAAAGTATAAATATTTTTAAGCAACACTAAGAGCTGAATTGATAATTTAATTAAGCTGTTATAGTTGTTCACTCACTTAGGTGGACTGTTCAGCAGTTTTCTTAGAAATTAAACATTTAAATTATTTCCAAATATATATAATTTGTTCAAGAAAGCCAAACAAATATACATACTTCATTTTTTCCTCGGCTTTCAGGCAAGGTCGGTCACATAGTGCGGCAGGCTACAACGGCGACCTCCACGTCGACTCTTGGCGCATCTTCCTTCTTTACATGCAAAAGCGTCTTACCCGAGTTTCTCATGATCCCACAGTATTACGAAAGTGGGGAGCTGACGCTAACCCGCAAATGTTAGGATGAAGTCGTCGCATACTCACTTCCAGTACACAGATACGCAGCCACAACATTAAATTGTTTACTTACTATGCTAGTTTGTTTTTTGTTAAGTTACGTAATGAGTGCAACATCTGGGAGCATATTTACGGTGTACCCGCAAAGCCCAAGAATGGGTCGAAACAGCTCCTAAACTATACGATTACTGTTAAATAAACCATATATTTTAGTATGTGTATGTTTATCGAATAACCAGCATTGCAATATTTATATACTCTCATTACCCATGTATGTATGTCAAGCAACAAATACCCCGTCTCGTATATGCATAGCTTAGCTTGTATACAAGGAAATTAGATCTGAATAAATAATAAGTTTCTAAAATTACCACCAAGTACACCACAAGTTAACCTATAGACCAGTATCAACTGGTGGCGGATCCAGACTCCAAAAAATTAAAGTTGGACAGAGAAATTTTCGCTTTTTAATAAAATTGTGTTTTATTAATTATTAACTTTGTATAATATGTTAGCCGATAATATGTTCTCTAGTATCGCTGCTGGCGTCCGGCGGCATTGTAATAGCCACCACCACCGGGTCCAGGCGGTAGACTGGTAGGAGGTATCGGCGGAGGAGGGGCCACTGTCGCGGCGCTGTAGTGCGTTAGGAGCGGCTGCTGCTGGACTCCCCAACCTGGAGCACCGGGGTAGGGGGGCATAGGCACTACAGGTGGCGGCGGTGGAGGAGGAGCGTGATACAGATGGTAACCGCCTGTTGCCTGACCATGTGGATGCGACGGCAATGAGTCATTAGAGGATCCCAAGCCGGGCACTGCACTGGCAAGCGACTTTATGATCTGGATGTTGTTGACATCCAGTAGGCTACCATTGCCACTGGCTGCTGGTGGAGGTGGCGGTGGTTGTGGTTGCGCGGCAGGTACTATAAGACCTCCCGATTGATTTGTTGGCTTGCCAAGCGTAGGACTGTCTGCCCGACTGGGGGGCTTCTGAGGCGGACTACTAGGTTGGTGGGCCTCCTTTTGGGTGGACTGATAGAGGTCTAAAACCTGGTGGCAAATGTCTTCCAGAATTTCCATCGTCACATCAGACACGAACATGTCCCACCATCGCTGGTGCTGTGGCTGGCGGCCGTCCCAGTCCTGAACGGTGAACTTGCTGAGCTTGCTTGCCAGGTGGATGAGTGCCACAGCAATGATCTCCGGCTCCCACTGTAAGCAGACTACAGTGCTAAGCGAGTCGTTAACAAAATTCCACGCCATTTGCACCATCTTCTGAAGTTTTTGTTGGTCTCCCTTAAAGCACTTTGCGTACTTGAGTAGGAACGTGTACGGATGCTCCACCTGCAGGTCGAATTTAATAGTCTGCAGCAGGATTCGCTCCAGCGTCATCACTTCTTCCTTGGGATCCTCACCAAAGGAATAAAAGTAATTGTCACTTAGTATTCCACGTGCTGTTTTAATAATGTCGCGGCACTTTTTAGGCGTCTCCTCAACCTTGCCGGCGAAGAACAGGCAGCAGCAGGCTGTCACATAGCGTGGAAAGCTTCGGAACGAGTGGAACATGTAAAAGCGGTGAAAGTACACTACGCCGGTGGCCATTGTGTTGTGGCCCAGGCCCATTTTCGTGCCACATTCCATGATAAAGCGGGCGCCTTCTTTTCGATAGCGCCGCTCAGTCTCGAAACTGATTCCGTCTAGGATCGAAGGTGTCTCGCGAAGTTCCTTCTTGTCATAGTACCAACACGGCATGTCGTCGGCCGATGAGAGTTGGATTCTCTTTTGTGAAAATGTTAGTTAGGGGTGCAACAATGTCAGCAAAGTTAGCATGACCCTGCTGGGGGAGGGAGTCTGAGCTCAGCGTTTTCCAATGTGCAGATAAAAGAATCAATTCTATCGCTAGAACTGTATAACACTAGTGTGCGACTATAGAGATGGGTCGCCTTTTTATGGGTGGACGTTTTTGAAAAGGTCTCTGTTTTTATGTCGACATGATATCGATGTTTTAGTATTTGTCTATTGGAAAAGTATCGCATACATTCATATATTAATTGTAATCCTCATGCGATATCTGAATATCGATATGCGTAATAAAACTTCAGGAACTTGGAAATAAAAAAGTTAAATTAAAAAAATAATCCAATGCTAAATAACAAGGTGATAATAAATCATATTTTATAAACAACTTAATACATTTGGCAATAATAAATTTGGAATTAAATAATATATAGAATATTAAATATTATGTGAAATATATAAGAAAATTTTTTTAAGCGCTTTACCTCCTTGAGGGATATGAGACCCCAAATATTTTTGGCTAATACTCTTCAACCTCTTCCATCAGCTGATCCTAAACCTTTCTTCCAAAGGTTTAATGGTTTTTGAATATAACTCAAAAATTAAAAATTTGTATTATTATGCATGGCTACCAACGAGTGTAGTGCCGTCTCCACTGATTCCCCTTTTGTAGAAGCATGCTGGTAAGATGACGTAGTCTTCCCACATCTTATCTAATGTAAAGAACCAGCAGCTTTTCTAGCGAGATACAGATATGTTGCAAAAATCAAAATTTTGATGACAACGTATCGGAAAATTTGTTATTGCATTCGATATGTAATAGTTCAAAAGGGTTGAATCCAAAAAATATTCTAATCGGTTCAGTATTTAAAAAGTTGCACGTGTTCAAAGTTGAACCTTTTTTGGGTTGCAAAAAAGCAGGTAGTTTTTAAGAAAAATCCCATCTTTGAGGTTATGGTCTCTTCGAAAGGGTAAAAGCAAGATAGAATAAAAATAATAATAATAAAAATATTTTGCACGCGCAGTCATACCTGTTTTACCGAAGTACTAACTTTCATATATTTTTCAACTTTGGTGGAATGTCAAAAATGGGATTGCACCAGATTTTGGGCTTAGCGTATGGGGTGTTATTCTTGAATATGTTCTTTATCATATTCAAGAAAAATCGGCTGCCCAACCTTCCACCCCGAATTTCCAAAACAAAAGATACTTTCAACTCAGCATAAAAAACGCGCGGCTTCGCGTGGTATGCATTTTTTCTGTATTGGAGGCTTATTTTTATTATACCCTTGCAGGGTATTATAATTTTAGTCAGAAGTTTGCAACGCAGTGAATGTGACATTTCCGACCCTATAAAGTATATATATTCTTGATCAGCATCAACATCCGAGTCGATCTAGCCATGTCCGTCTGTCCGTCTGTCCGTCCGTTTCTACGCAAACTAGTCCCTCAGTTTTGAAGCTATCTGAATGAAACTTTGCAGATAGTCTTCTATATGTTCTCACTACTATATAAGTCGGAACCGGCCGGATCGGACGACTATATCATATAGCTGCCATAGGAACGATCGGTAAATTTTAATTTAAAAAATTTAACTTAGTCAATTTTTAAAATATTTGCATAAAATTTTAGATCTGACCATTTGGTATTGTTTTAGAATTTCGGTTTTAATTTTATCAAAATCGGACAACTATATCATATAGCTGCTATTGGACCGATCGGAACATTTTGAGAAAAAAATCTAACTAAGCCAATTTTCCATATATTTTCATAAAATTTGAAACATGGCCATTTTGTATTATTCCAGAATTTCGATTTTAATTTTATCAAAATCGGACCACTATATCATATAGCTGCGATAGGAATATATATATCTGTTTGGCCTTGTTGCTTGCAACATTTTTCGCCAGCAACATTCTGCATTGGCAACATTTATTTAATGACAGTACCCGAGAAAGCAAAAAAGTCAGAACATTTTTCTTCTTCTTCATCTTCTTCTTCTAATTACTGCAAGGGTATTTAAACTTCGGCACGCCGAAGTTAGCTTCCTTTCTTGTTTTTGTTTTGTTTTTAAAACATTAAATATGATCCATATTAGAATTTTCAGGGTAAACAAACGAAAAGTATTGTTCAATATTGGATACAAATTGAGAAAACTGCCTCAAAAACATTAAAAAAAAACATAAATAAACACTTAATCGAAAGGTGTTAATTTACGATTTTGAAAAATTCAGAGGTTATTGCGTTGGAGCGAATGGTTCCTGTTCCGCCAAGGTGGCTTAGTCCCCTTCCTGGCTCTAGATGTCGGGCATGCTGCGCGTTGCGCATCTAGTAATTCCTTGGAGAGGTCTCTAGAGACTTTTCTATGTCTTTCGCAGATTTTACTTAGCCCGGACCAGTAGCAAGTCGATTGTCCTCTTTAACATTCCCCAGTTGCTTTCTGATGTGTTTTTCCGGGGAACAACCCACTCGCGTTTCATGCCTGCCGCCAGGCCCCTCCACTCATGGCAAAATGGTTAATTGCCTCCGCATTTTTGGGCGGAAGGAATTGAACCGTTGGCTTTGCTAGACACTGAATTACCCGTTGTCCTTCCTAATAGAGGGTTCAAATAAGGGGGTTTCGGCTGTAAATGGACTTAAAGAATACAACATTTATTAAAAGAAGTTCTCGACTATGGCCCCTTGATCTGCCATTCAGTTTCTTCACTTATTTCAAACAACGAATACAAAAGATCAGAATATATAAAAAGAGTTATTTTAATATTATGGTGGGGTCAAATACAATATTTTGGGAATCGGGCAATTATAATAATTTATATTAAGAAGATTCGGAAGCAAATAGTAAAAGTAAAAATATGGATGTTGTGGACCATACTCTGGACGATTTCGCAGATCTATTATTGCACTAGCACAGTTTATTCTACTAGTCCTCTCCTTCGTCAGGATTTTCCAACTTATTCTTGTGACTTGCCATTGTATTCCGGTTGCCAGCTTTATCCGGGACTTACCCAATGAGTTTGTCGTAGGGGTACGTAGGTATAGTCACTGGTGTCACCACGTATTTTCCTGATCTTAACACCTATTCCCCTATGCGTATAGGGTTAATATCCAATAAACAGAGTTCTGTGTACTTGTACTCCACATTGTTTTCATATAGAGCCGCCTGGGAGCTGTCCAAGGCAGGCGCATCCGCCAGAATGCATAGGCACAATTAAGTAGGCCAACATAATTCAGTTGTGGGAAATCTGGGAGTCATTTTCGGAGCATTTTGCGGTATATATTATATATATACTATATAATACGAATCCGGCTTCAGAATTTTGCCATTACGTCAGAATTTTGATAAATTTGAGGTTATTAGCCGCAAAACTGTGTTTTTTGAGATTATGTAGAGGCCACAAAATGGCTTTTGTTTTTAATTGATTAAGAATTGATAAAACTAGTATCCAACATACAGAAAATAGAAACTTGCATGACTATCTATTGAAGACCAAATGTAAAACCATCAAATTTGAAGTGATTTTAAATTATACAGGCTTATTTTTTGTGTATATGGTAATATTTTGCTGATTTTTATGTTTATTTACATTTATAAATTTAGCAATCAGCTTAAACTTTCGGGAAAATACCATTAAGAAGAGTTTTACGTTAATTTCGGATTCAGAACATCTTGTACCAATGTCAATGTACATCTTGTTCCAATGTCAATGTACTTTTTTTTTTTTAAGAAAAAAATTTGATGCTTGGATTCGAACGTTTTGTATGTGGATACCCAGACGAGAAGCAGTACGATTGTTATGAATTATATGAAATATATTATGATATATTGTAAGTTACCAAAGTTGTATGTGAAGTATCTTACATTTTACCTGGTCTATCCTATGAAATATACTTAGGGATACATAATGACGATTGGTATAGGTTTATGTAGCTGAAAGCGTTTTTAATTTATTTAAAACTAAGGTCATATTCCCCACAGTTTTAAAGGTAAAGAGCTAACTAACAGCGGAAGCGTTTGCATAGCATGAACACAGGCTGATGTCAGCAATGCATTCAAAAAGCTTTCATAAATTCATTGCATTTGGGCCCGATTCTTTGGGGCTTCTTCGAAGATCGCTCCCCGAAGATCTCAGCATGGGATCTGCTAGTAGCTTAACCAGTTTCTTTGTTCACCTCATTCTTAGCTTTTACTTGGTCTCTTTTTCGCCGCCGGTTTCCCTTACTCGGCGTTCTCTCAAACGCGTTCAAGACACGTTTGCAGCTCCGGTGCGCCCGCTCAGTTGCTCTTCGTTCGTTGCCATTGCCAGTTTACCAGCGGAGATCGCGCGCTCTTGACTAATCGCTTGGCTTGTTAACGTTAACTGTTTTGTCTACTTGTATGTATACTGGCAAGCTTTCTTGCCTCTCTCTGGCATGATCCGTGTTCGGGCTGCGTTCGTCTTTCGCTACAATTGTACACACATACTGAAAATGTAGCTTCAAGTGTCAAAGAAACCATCATCACGACCAACTACAATTATAAAAAAGGAATAAATAAATAAAACTCAGAAACACAAAACGGGCAGCGTAGGAAAAGTGCTTACCTTTTCTTTTTTTTTTTCCATTTTCTAATATACATACGTACATACTTATGTACAAAGAAAACACGTTCAAAAGAAAAAAATAAAAAAATTGCCCTGAAAAAAGTTATAAAATACCAAAAAGGCTATGCAGATATCTTCACTGCACTCCCACGCTCAACTTTTACCTCTCTTTATACATACATATGTATGAATAATGCATGCTAATACATACAGATGCTAATTATCTTCGGATCACAATTGGAATACTTTTTACTTTATACCCTGGTAAGTACGACGAAAGTATTGGGGAATGAACAGTGAAACGTCACTATACAACAGTAGAAACACCTATACCAATCATTTGGAATAAAATCTAATTGTAAACTTAGATGTACAAAACAGAAATTTAAAAGTTTTGGGCGCCCAAAGAACCCAATGATGTATATACACACATATAACTTTGAATCTAATGCACATAAATACAATACATGTTTTGTTTTTTAGTTAATATTTCAAATTGAATCTATCCCGTACAATTAGATTTGAAGATTGAATCGTAGATAAAATAAGCCACGTACTCCGACTTTTGCCGAACATCTTAGGTTTATTTCAATGTTGTGTATATTTATGATTGATGCCATAAATGAAATATGTGTATATATTTCCTAGGCGAATAAGGTAAAGCAATCGGCAAGGTTCTCCTCAATAGTCGGCTATGCTATTTAAAAATTAAAACAAGGGTATAATTAAGGTTACAAAATTGTAATTTTCGGTGTAACAAGTATAACCATTGCGTCCCCTAAGCCTGACAAACAAAATGCAATTTAACAAGACAATGGAATAAATGAATGACTCTACATACAAATAACTTCTCTCAAATCTCTAAAAATTACAAATTCGACGCATTGGACCAGATTTTCTCCTGGCTCTCGATTGTAGTTGGTGTTTTTTCTTTTCCCATTATAGCTTCATTCAAAATATAAATAGGTAAAACTAAAGTTTATAAATATAATATTTCGCTGTAAACCACATACAAAATTTACTCTTGAAAGTAATAAGACGTTATAGTAAGAAGAATATGTGAAATTTGTGTTGTACCACAACTCATTTCTTCATTAAGCATGCTGCGTTGTTTATTTCACGAGTTGCTTTGAATTGTACTGAGGGTTTGTTTCACAATATGCTAAAAATTTGGATTGCGTGGTGGTTGCATTGTTTTTGGCTCGGCTTTGTTGCATGTTGCAAATCGCATTTTTGGCCATAAGACCAATAGACTCTCGGAGGCTCCGTAGCATGAACGATTAAAAAAAAAGAAGGAAAGTTGCAGTCAAGTATGCCAGACTGTGGGATACCGTCACCAAAAGCTGTATGCGTTAAAAAAAAAGAGTACAAAACAAGAAAGTAAACTTTCAAGCTTCAGCAAGCCGAACTCGCCCACCTTTATTGGAGTTTAAAAAAAATATATATATAATAGATTCAAAGTATATAACATTTTTCAGTTGGTTTTTTCTTTTATTCTTTTAAAGACATTTTGAATAGAATGTTTTGAATTACAAAAAACTATAATAATTTTTTTTTTAATTTTTTTATTTTTGCAATTTTCAATTAGGATTATTTGTATTTCACCGACTGTGTAAATTTCCATATATTATCTATTAAATATTTGCGCGAGAAATTGATAAATGTTTTTATAAGCTAAAAGCCAATGCTACATTGCCTCCATTGACTGCCGCTATCAACTGTAGATATTGTTTGGGTAAAACTGAGAAAATTATAAAAAAAATAACACATGCAGTAATAACTTAGGTTAAATGAAAAAAATGTCATAGAACAATTAGGAAATTAATAGATAAAATTATTGTTTTGCTGTTTTTAGAGTTTTTAGATATTGTAATTTTGTGTGATTCACAAATTTCGCTTAAAAATTACGATGACGCGCTTTAAGATCTGGAATACGACTCGAGAATTTTGCTATCAATTCTTTTTCAAAATGCCGAGTAAGCACAAACTTTTTCTATATTAATTTGTACGAATGGACATATAATTCGCAACTGGTTCTAACATCCCTGCAATAAGTTAAAGGTTGCCGGCTAAGTATCGGTTAAACAACGTTCATGAAAAACTACTTTAAAATTGAGAAACAATTTATGTTATTAATTTTCAAGAAAAATCGTCCTAGATTTTTTGTAAATTATTACATATTATATTATATATTCTTTTATTATTATTAATTATACCCTTGCAGGGTATTATAATTTTAGTCAGAAGTTTGCAACGCAGTGAAGGATCAGCATCAACAGCCGAGTCGATCTAGCCATGTCCGTCTGTCCGTCTGTCCGTCTGTCCGTCCGTTTCTACGCAAACTACTCCCTCAGCTAGACTTAGATTTTTTTTCTCAAAATTGTCCGATCGGTCCTATGGCAGCTATATGATATAGCTTTCCGTTTTTAATAAAATTAAAAGCGAAATTCAGAAATAATACAAAATGGCCAAATCTCAAAATTTATGCAAATATCTGAAAAATTGGCCAAGTTATAATTTTATTCATTAAAACTTACCGATCGTTCTTATGGCAGTTATATAATATAGTCGTTCGATCCGGCCGGTTCCAACTTATATAGTAGTGAGAGCATATAGAAGACTATCTGCAAAGTTTCATTCAGATAGCTTTTACACTGACGGACGTACGGACAGACAGACATGGCTAGATCATCTCGGCTGTTGATGCTGATCAAGAATATATATACTTTATAGGGTCGGAAATGTCTCCTTCATTGCGTTGCAAAGTTCTGACTAAAATTAGTATACCCTGTAAGGGTAAAAAAACAATGTCTCCTATATCGGTCTGATGTCTTCGTCAGACTTTATATTTTAGCCTAAGAAACCGGTGTCTAAAATTTTCCAAATAGCGTTTTTCCCACCGAATTTAATTTGCTGAAGTCAGCAAACGCCAGCGGAAGATATAAATTAAACCAGAGAAACCATAAAATCAAATTAGATTTATGGGTGTGCAAAGCCTTCGTTGGATTTCTAAAACCGTTTCATATACCTTGATGTCATATTCCGCAATCCTTTATGTGCCTTACACTTATTTTGGCTAGCCAAATTGTTTCATCTAAATCTCTGTTTGCGATCAACTTCGAACTTATTTCTTTAAGAGTGCTTTTTAAGTGCACACGTATATATTTAAAAAAAACCAAATAAACGAAAACAAGCGACAGAAAGCTAGTTTGCATTGAAACGGGCAGCAAGACGGACAGACGAACATGGCTAGATCGACTCGACTGTTAATGCTGAACAGGAATACTTATTCTTTATAGGGTCGGAAATGTCTCCTTCACTGCGTTGCAAGCCTCTGACTAAAATAAGAATACCCTGAAAAAGTATAAATATAGGAGAACCTTATTTCGGGCTGTGAAGTTTGTATATCCTCGCAGTATGCAATCAAATCCAACTGTTACATTGCCTTCTGAGGCAATTATTTCAACTGCCCATGAAATTCCGGTTGATTCATCATAAGGGCCAGATGAAATTTCTGTCTTGGCATTAACAAATTTAAAAACAATTTTTATAGATCGTTTGTATATAAAATATAATTTAGATTGTTTAATAAATTATTTGATATTCGATGACGTTAGAGCATAGGAAGGAACATAGGAAGTAAAATAAATACTAAAGTTAAACCACTTGTTTCGGCTGTTGTACAACAAAAAAACCTCAGGTTGTAGCAGATGGGTGATTCTCGATTGTTTTTTCGCCAATAAAAATAAAATGGTCCGAAAAGTGTGCAGGGTGGTAGGGGCTCATAAAATCAATTTAAAATTAAGTTAAGCCCAAGACACAAGATGTAAAAAGTAAAAACTCTCTTGCCCTTCGACAAATGCAATTATCGTAAGATGGTTGAAATCGATTTGTGTGTAATCTTGGTATATGGTAGTCTCGAAGGAGATCGGGTCGATAAAAATATAAAAATAATAATATCGCTGTTAATCGATGTATAATTAATTTTTGGTTAATGTTACTATTAATCATCACAATATGTGTATTTTTAGAATTTCTTAAATGAGCATCGTATCTATACTCTCACCTCGTTAAAATGTTTTTGGGTTGATATTAGAAGAATTCGTTTAAAGCTTACATCTTAAAAAAACTCATATGTATGTTATCACTGCGTGTCACCACCCGTCTACAGAATTGTATACCGCATATTAATTAAATTTTGCTTACTATGTAGAGTGTAAGTGAAAAGTTTTTACAATATACAAAAGAGTTGTTTTTTTTTTTTTCAAATAAAGACACAAAGTCAGATATCAAAAAGAAAGTCTGGTGTGTGCGAAACCTAGCGAGCGTGTGACTTTTGTTTTAATTTTGTGTGAAACGCCCAAGTTTGTTACACTTTAAACTTTGACTCGTGGTTTAAGCTTCATCAACAAATCTGAGTTACCACATAAAAGAAAATGAGGCAGCAACCAACAAACCCGTGAAAATGTTAAATGTTTCTTTAAAATTAAGCATCAAAGCCAAGTCGATATAGACGTCTTTCGGTTTTCGTCCGCTTGGCTAACAAATCGATCAGTTTTAAGGGTAAATGGATCCTTTTAACTGGCTCCAATGCTAACTAAATAATAACTACGTTCTTTTTGTACCCGTTACGCGCAAGGTAAACCGGTATTGTAATATAGTGCCAACCGAGAATATACCATATATGTAAATGCAAGACTATAAAATATATTTCACTGTGGACATAGTAACGATGATCACCAAGAGTGTGGTGCGCTGGAAAACCACTATAATTTCTTGCCTGAAATGTATTAAAAAGCTCTTTCTCGATTCTCAACTTAGTCGAATTAGTCGCGGAGAAATGAAATGAGATTGGAGAATGGCTTGAACCAGTGGACCGAAGTTGTTAATGCTCGTACTAGCCACTGTTTATTCGTACGGCAAGCTTTTTGACCCGTTAATAATGTTTAGTACGCGATATTTTTGACTGAATGACTATTTTATTCTCTGATCTGTTAAAAAGATAAAATGTATTAAACTTTCGCGTTTTCTCACCCTGGACAACAAGCCAAGCGTGAGACCTCTTCAGAAACAGTCAAAACCGAAAAAGGCGAAGACTGTCTCATCGGTCGGAAAGGTGCTGGCCACCGTTTTCTGGGATTCACAAAGGATGATCCTAATCGACTACCTCGAGTAGGTACAAACGATCACAGTGCAGCACTACGCCGAATTATTGGGCCTATTCGACACCGAATTGAAGAAAATACGGCCCCACTTGCCAAAGAAAAAGTGCTTTTCCACTATGATAACGCTCACAATCCACCCAAGCTCAAGATTTAGCTCCGTGCGGCTTTCTGTTTACAAACTTGAAAAAGTCACTTAAAGGCCAGACTTTTCAGCCGAATGAGTAGACCATCGCATCCACTGGGGCGCAATTTTCAGACCTCGATATCACGTATTTTCCAAACGCGTTAAAGAAATTGGTGCATCATTGGGTGAAGTGAATCGAGCTAAAAGAAGAAATAAATAAAAGTTGTTAAAATGTAGTCGTTTTATATATATATATATTTTTTTTTTTTTTTTTTGCGTTAACTGTAAAAACTTAGCGTGTAATCTTGTATGATTTGTAACCCTTAAAATACATAAATTTTAAGCGAATTGTAATATTCAGATTAAGCTAAAAAGTGGAAAGATGACACATAAATTTGAATTTATGTCGTAGGATTTTTAATTCTTGCTAGAGCTTTTTTGCTCATTTCCTCTAAGGTTTTTACCATAGATTGAAAATTGAGAAATTTTAAATTACCAATTTTCGTTTGTGGTTATACTAAATCTTTAAATCTCATATACAAGAAAATTCGGTTATTCCAATTATGCTTTTTGAAATAGAGAGTGCTGGAAGAAACATTGAAGGTTTATTTAATACTATTGATGTTTCCAAAAACTCGTCATATTTACTTGGCAAACATAGAAATTTTCACTTCTCTATTTAGGAGCCCCTAGGGCTCCGAAATGCTTCTAAGGATAGAGATCTATATTTATTATTATAAGGGTATTATTATTATTCATAAGTGTTATTTGATTTTTTAATACTAGTTGACCGTTAAAAAATATACTTTAGATTAAGTGTACTGCAATGCAGTATCAGTAGCAGTAGACAGAGGGATGGGCGGACATGGCTAGATCGACTCAGCTGTTGATGCTTATCAAGAATATATACACTTTATAAAGTCTTCTTCACTGCGTTGCAAACTTCTGACTAAAGTTAGGGGTAAGCAAATTATTGTACACTACAAAACTCAATTCTTAATATTGTAAGATCACACATATTTGTCTTAAAATACCTTCCTTTGTTGTATTTAACTTAATTCTTGTCGTTTCCCTGTAGTGTTCTGGGTGTTGCTAAACATGCTAAACATGCCTTTAGCAACATTTTTTTTCTTTTTTTTTGGTGTTGGGCTTTATACTATTAGCAACGTTTTTCTTTATTATGTCATATCCATGATCCTTTTAATTTTACCCATATTGCTTTATGTACCGAATATCTCACAGTGGGTCACACTTGACTGTAGCTTTACTACTTGTTTATAGAGATGGCATGAAAACGATCGGCGTACAAATTAGTAGCATACAAATACGATTTAAAGAAGGCCCTTAATTTTATTAATGTGAATATAGTATTATTAATAATGTATTATTTTTGTTTAGAAGATTTTAAATGTACCCCGATCGTTTCTATGGCAGCTATATGATGTAGTAAACCGATTCGGCCCGTTTCGACTTACATATATAGTAGTGAGAGCAAAGTTTCATTCCAATAGCTTCAAATAGCTTGTTTGCGTAGTAACGGACAGATGGACATGGCTAGATCAACTCGGCTGTTTATGCTGATCAATAATATAAAATTAAAACAAGTATTACTATAGATCTTACACACTTATACATAAATGAGTGTCATACTGATACAATTCGACAGATAAATATACAACAGAGATAAAAGGCTTATACATACTAAAATGTACACATGTATGTATATTCTGGTACCCATTACTGATTCGAAATAATGGTAGACATGCAAAATAAAACAGTTTATTTAAAATGTCTGATTTTGTATATGTACTTAACAATAATTGGATTGTCTTAAAGTAGTACCAGAACAGAACAGTATGCATGACATTACAATGACATTGTTTACCTGTCGTAAACTCATTAAATTATCCATTCCTGAGCAGGTCAAATTATCCCATAATTGTCTTATTTCCAGTCCTTTGACTGGATGGAATTCACAAAATATATACAACTTAGAAAATTATTCAGCCTTATGATGGGGTATAGAAACTGAAATACGTTGCGTTGCAGGCGTTGGTGAGCTTGTGATTGTAGTTAGTATTCGAGCGTACCTCAAACGCTACGGTCGGCGTATAGTGGTGTCGTCGCCGATCGCTGTTCTAGGGGTCTCGCTAACCGTTCACTAATCAGACTTGCGTTTCGTTCGTAAGCATTGGTACTAAAGAACAACGAAATGAAGAGAAATTGACAACGAGATAGCAAATGCTTTGTACATACCTGTGTACATGTGTAGTTCGCGGTAACCGACATTCGACGCCGTGCGTGGTATACATACATATGTGAGTGTGTTAAGAGGGCGCTTATCAGGGCGCATGATAACCTTGCCTTTTCAAATATAACATTCTGTGCTCCTATATGGTCCGTTCCCTATCAACCCACATTGGCTTTTACCTAAGTTCAGAGACGTTCAATGAAATCATTCAGAAAATCTGTAGATCTATGAGAAACAGAAAATAGTTGATAGTACGTTAATAAAATAAAAAAATGTGTATTTAAAATGTGTATCATAGCCCCATAGCCCCACCAATTAAGGTGTTTTAAACAAATTACAGCAGGACATTTTGAGCACCATATAATTGTATGTGGCGAACTCCGACCATTGTTATTGTCTACTCTTTAAATCAGGTGCTTAATCAAACAAAAACTGTTTTTATCAAGGTAAGATAAAAGTGACCGTAACACCTTCAGTTACAAAAATTAATTTGTCAAATATATACATATATAGATATATTTACCAAAAACAAATTGCAAATAATTTCACAGATGTTTTCTTTCAAAAGATCACTTTTAACCTTTTGTTGTATTTTAATGCGACTCTATAAATACATACATATATATATAGATATATAGAGGTATGTATTTATAATAAATGTAAAAACCTAAAAGCCATTGCTATTTACTTGACAAAACGAATTTTTTAAGATAAGGGTTTTAAAGTTGGGCAATATAAAGGACTATTAATCTTGAGTTGATATTAAAATTAGTAGAGCAAATATCGTTTAAGCACGGTCTTGAATTGTGATGGAGTGAGTTAGGTTTCTTTAATAAGTTATTTTTAACAGCTACCCTCATATTTTTTTAATCTAATATTTTCCAATAGCTCTGAAACAATACCTTTTGATTGTATGCGTACTTTTTAAGCAATTTGGTGGAGGAAAAATAAAAAACCACAAATTTAAATAAATAAATAAAAAACCATAAAATTAAAATTCTGATATGCACAAAATAAGGTTGTTGTCACCAAATTTTTTAGCTCTACCTCTACTTCTCCTGTTTCTGAGATATTTCTTCTTTTGGGAACATGGGACTTGGGTGACAATGCTAAGAATATAGATATAAATATGCGTATATGCTATAAGTTATAATACTTTAGACCCCAATGGGTACTAAGAGTAAAATGTATTAATCCCAACTTTTTTCAGCTTTCTGAGCAACTTTTCAAACTATGGTATTAAAAAGGGAAAATTAAATCCTGGACAGAAACAGGTTAAATGTGGTATTGGTTGGTTGGTTATAGTAAAGGGTGTGGCTCACAATAATAAAATAGTAAAAGTAAACATTTGTATATGCGCGAAGATAAGATTCGTCGATATGCGACTTAAGATAAGTTATAGTGGTAACCGCAAATATTTTTTTGTGCAATGGGCTCAGATATCGGTTGAAAGCAGCTTCAAATATCGATTTATTAAAAAATAAATAAATGTAAAATTCTTTTTAAAGGTCAATTTTATGTTCTTATACCAAGATTCCCAAAGTGTTTGTTTTATCTGTCACGCACTAATGAAAGTATTGTTTAACTAAATGGTTTCCTATGCATGTTTTTAACTTACTTCTACATACAAACCGAACCGAACATATTGTTAGTATTTAAATTATATCTTCTCACCTTTTTAACATTCGTGAATAGTTTTGGACCAAATCTTAAGTAAATTTCCCATTTTGTGTGTGCGGTTTGTGTGAAATTGTCTGTTTCAATTCCGTTTATAAATAACTCGAGTTTACATAAAACAAAAAGAGAAATAAACATACATGCGGAATAGGTCAGATTGCCCCACTGATGTTAGCGCGAATATAGTGTTCCCTTTACTTGCATTGGGGCGTTTAAGACTTCAGACTGACTTTATTGTTTTGGCACTGAGTTATGATCATGTCGATTGTAATCTCTTACTTGTCAGTAAAAGTAACATTAATGGCGGCATTAAATATAAAACATTACACAACATATATTTAGGATATGTATACGAGATAGAACTATAATAAAAGCATAATTTCTTTTCTAATTTTTTTTTTTGAGTTGAAACTTGTCTAATTTTGCATAAGTAGGGAACTACGCCTGATGTAACTGGGTAGCTCTGACTGTTTTAAGATCGTCTTAAAGTTGAATTTTTTTCAAAAGCTATGCGTAAAAACTTCTTGATCAATTTAAAAGTGTAAAAGTAAACCAACAAAATCAGCAAAATATTATCAAATTGGGTAAAAACCTAAAGAATAAATTTAAATTTTAAACTTTTTATATTTACATCTCTTTTTATACCCTTGCAGGGTATTATAATTGTAGTCAGAAGTTTGCAACGCAGAGAAGGAGACATTTCCGATCTTATAAAGAATATATATTCTTGATCAGCATCAACAGCCGACTTGATCTAGCCATGTCCGTCTGTTCGTCTGTTCGTCTGTCCGTCTGTTTCTACGGAAACTAGTCCCTCAGTTTTGAAGCTATCTGAATAAAACTTTGCAGTCGGAACGGGCTGGATCGAACGACTATATCATATAGCTGACATAGGAACGATCGGTACATTTTAATAAAGTAAAAATTATACATTAAGTATTATTCTAGAATTTCGGTTTTAATTGTATAATCGGACCGTGAAAGCAAAAAAAGTCTGAACATTTTTCTTCTTTTTCTACTTACTGCCAGGGTATTTAAACTTCGGCATGCCGAAGTTAGCTTCCTTTCTTGTTATAAAATACATTTATTCCAAAACATCTATGCACTGCGGTCGGCGTATCACAAGTTGGGCTTGGAATCAGAACAGAATTTAAAATCAGCCGACGATTGTACGATCGAATATTCTGACTTTTGAAAAATCAATTGGGCAGAAGTTGAGGTGCAAACGCCAATTATTTTTGTTGTAAATATATACCCAGATTTACTACCAAGGTTGCAGTTAATATCTCAAAACGCATCTAACGGAACTTTTCAATCATCCCAATCCGACATTGAACAGATATTTTAAGGTATTACATTTTAAGGTATAAATAAATAAATAAATACACACGGTTTTGGTTTTTTAAGTCTGTATTATAAATATTTTATTTAATTTTACATATATTACAGCACACCAGATGGAGTACTTGTACACTGTGTACACGATGACCAATCGTTTTAAGATTCGGAACATACGTTTTTTTGGAGGTGACTCTGAGGAGATTATCTATAACTCATGTATACCTATATGAGTTTTTAACAAATAATGTAACAAAATATTGTAAAAATTCAATTCTCTTATAATATTTAATTTACTAAGTTAAGCTGTCTCACCACAATTAATATGCTTAGGTGGCTCGTTTTGCGCCAAAGTAACCTTTCCTTTATTATTTACTTTATTTATAACGAATATTATTATGCCTTTGCAGGTTATTATACATTCGTTTCGTTTTTAATTTCGAGTTAAAGAAGAAATGAATACAGCAACAACTGAAATTCTAAATCAAAATATCTGACCAAGCACGGCCTTAAATATCTAAAAGGAATATCACAGTAATGAATTCGGGAGGTGCAAAATGCCACGGATGCATTTACAGAAGATAAGCTAAGCGACAACGAAAACGCTCATGGAGACGAACTAATGTGATATTACAACAACGATAAATGTACAGATGTACATTTGTATCCATAAACAAATATTTAACTTTGAGATATTTACAATCGCTTGAGATTCAACCAAAGACTATTTCTAAAAGACTTGTCAAAGACAACATCCTGAAATGGAACATCTAGACCTGGCGGGATATTTGGCAAACACAGCCACATGTTGGAACAGCCTGGGTTCATTCGAACAGCAAGGTATGTGTGCTGAACTCTAAACTTGTACATAATATCTGATTTCCGCCTTTGCTCAATATATATTACACTACAATTATATTTTAAAAAGTTAGTATTATTCATAATTTAGCGACAAGAAAAATGCTAACACATCTAACTGTAATTAGTTATATTTATTTTTAATATACTAGATTAGCCAAACGGTAGAAAAATTTCATAAGCATTTAAATTGACAATCACAAAATTAAGCTAACTTCGCCGAAGTTTAAATACCCTTGCAGGGACTAGTTTGCGTAGAAACTTAAGAACGGACAGACGGACATGGTTAGATCGACTCAAGTGTTGCTGAATAAATACAAATACTATAAACCCTTTATGGGGTCGGAATGGACTCCTTTAAACTTCCGGTCAAAATTCTAATGCACTGCAGGGGTATACAAACAATGGTGTAAACATTTGGAGTCCGTAGCATATCTCTGCACAAATCCTTAAATTTTAAATTATTTTCAGTTGCACTTTAGCCCAACCGAATCCGAAATCTATAAACAGAATATAATTATAGCGAGTTATGTGACTTAGATTTTTTTCTTTTCTTTTTTCGTTCATTCGATTAAATTCATGCTTTGAACAAATAATTTATTTGTTTTTTTTTTGTATTTTGGGCAAATTTTAAACATTTGTTCCCATTTCTTGTGCGCGCAGGCTATAAATATTTTACAGATTCTGGAAAAGTAATCTCTAGCTGCTAATCAATTTGAAAATACATATTTTAGGGGAAGCTGTACGAGTATATTCTGCTGACTGCAACTAATTCAGCATTTTCGCCAATCTTTTACAGATGCTGTCTTCTTGTCCAGCTCACGTCAAATGCTGGAACCCATTATAGAGGAGACCAGTGAGGACGAAGAGCACGGCCAAAGCAGTTGGAACGGCTACCAGGAGCCGCGTAACAGCTTTTGGAGTTCCACGGGTTCTGTCATATGTAACGAAGTAACGAAGGGTGAGCAGACGGTGTTGAAGGGGTAGTATTTAAACTCCGTGCTATCTGACTTTTATTACAGATGTCGATGCCGTTTCGGAAAGGGACTTCGCTTGTCCTCCAAAACGTCCGCGACGTTGCCAGGAAATGGAGTTTTCACAGGGCTTAGAGGACATAGTCCAAATGCGACGCACTCCTCGCCATGAGACAGAAGCCCAAAACAGCCTGGAGCGTTTCCTGGCCGCGGAGGCCTGCACGCGAGACAGCTACGGTAGCCAGGGGCAGAGGAACAGCACAGGCAGTCGACGCGGTGGCGCAATTTTTGATGACTATTATTCAGATAACGACTCGTACCATTCACTGTCGCGCAGCTCTTCCTTGGTGCAGTTCGAGTCCCTCGAGCGGCAGCTCACACTGCAGGAGCAGCACCTCGGCATGAATAGTCTGGGCAACAGCTCCCCTTCGCTTTTCAGCTGTGAGCTGGGCGTCGGTGGCAGTGCCGGAACCAGTGACAGCAATCCTGAGAGCAGGCGAGGCTCCGCATCATCCTTGTCTATAATGAAGCGATACGAGTCAATCGACGGACGCCTGCACCAGACCTACTATGAACTGAACAAGCTGGATCTTGTAGACCAGCAGCAGCGACAGCTATTCTCTAAAAACCTGCATCAGGCAGGGAATAAGTCCGACTCAGAGTCCAGCTCCAACTCTAGTTCCAGCTCTACGTCCTCCTCCTCCAGTGACAGCAGTGGCCACAGTTTATTGATCGCGTGTCAGGGGAGCGGAGGAAAAGTGCAAACTGAGAGTACAGATGTGGAAGAAACTGCCTCCAGACGGGTACCGCTCAACTCAGCAGAGAATTTGTCTGAGGATTCCGGCTACTGCGAGCCCAGCACGCAGCACCGCAGCGAAAAGTCTATATCAATACCCAAGAATTTTGACAAGCTTTGTGAGGAGAGGGAGGAGGATCTACTGCTGCTGGAGGAGACCTCGCTTCATTCACGAAACTCCAATGGCGGACATGATTTGTATCAGCCAAAAATAGAGCACACAACGGACACGGCTGCTGTGCCCTGCTCTCCGTCTTCTCCCTCGTCTATTAATAGCTCCTCGGAGAGAACCGACTCTCAGCCAGAATCGGTGGGACCATCGCCGTCTCCGAGTGGATCCGTAGCCTCCTCGTCGTCTTCCACGGCATCATTTACTTGGCTGCGCAATAGTTTGCCCGATATACGCGAGCCGCGAGGTTCGCCGTCGCCCAGCAGAGCAATTGTTAATACAGAGTCACACACCCACGGCTACGTGCTGGCCACCACTAGCGGCACCACAAACAGAATCAGCAGCGGGAGCCGCAGCAGCAGCTCATCCTCGGGCCACTGTTCGCCGCTCCTGGGTGCCACCGCCCATTCGCTACCCAGCGAGCTGCAGCAGTTGGGCCGTCGGCGTCGACCGCGTCTCAGCCGCCGCTGCATCCAGCGGAACTGCCAAAGCAGTGGCAGCAGCTCCAGTGACGGGCTGGATTTGGAGATAGAGGAGAGGCGGGACGACTTCTTCCTCGACGGCCACTGCCTGCCGCGAACTCGCCGCAGCTGTAGCTGGACTGATCGTAGAACGACGCAAGCCTTTAAAGAGAGAACTGTGGTGGGCGTGGCCAGCGCGGGATATCTAAACGCTAGCTACCAAAACCTCACGCTTCTTGACTACACAAGTCAACGGCCTACTTCCGAACAGCTCCAAAGGAATCACAAGAGAAACCAGCCAGCAGAAGCCAAGATGTCTGACCCTGAGAGCAGAATCTCTGGCGGGGACTACGAACAGATTATCTGCAAGGGAAACTTTTTACTGGATGAGATCAGCAAAATATACGACAAAAATGTATCCATCCTGAACGATAAGCCCGTTGTGGAGGAGGAGGAGCCACCACCACAGGATCAAGTCGATTCAGAAGCCGTCTTTGAGGAAGCAGAACAAGCTCAGCATATTCAACTGACCATCAGAAAGGCACCGCCACTACATAAGTACGGTAATAAGCATGGAGATGACAGGTCACAGCCGAAGCCTTATCCAGAGCCACGGCCACCGTTGACATTCAGCAGCTTCGGCAAGAAGACTTTCGACCAGGACCCCACAAACCTGCATACCTCCTATGCCCAGAGCTTGGAGCAGTGCAACGTAACTGTCCAGGAGGTGATACCGGCCAAACCTCCGCCTCCGCCGAGGTCCTCATCCGCTCAGAGACCTCTTCCTAAGCGGCGCTTCCTTCAATCGCAGGCAACGGCCGTCAAGCAGCGCAGCCTGGTCAGCAGCACGCCCAATCTTTCCGCCTACGACGACCGGCTGCAGGAGCCGGAAGACGACATATATGTGAGTAGTGCCCACACGTCTATGCACCAACTGCCTCAGACTCCCACCGAGCCGAAGCCTCTGGGCATTTTGCTGCCGGCCGGCTCTCGAAATTCCTTCAGCAAGGAGGTGAGTTTTTGCCCCGTAGTAAGCAAGTATTGCTGGCAGGAGCAGTCATCTGAGGAGCCGCCAGATGGCGGCCTCTCCGGCGAAGGGGAGCAGTCACTTTCGAGTGACGACGAGCTGCTGGACAATGCGGACGCCACTGTCGTGCACAACACCAAAGAGAACGAGAATGTCGCCGCACGCTACTCTGAAGAGCAAATGCGGCTGCAAAGAGTGGTGTCAAGAGAAGCGTCAAGAGAGGCGCTCAGAGAGCCGGTGATCGCTGCCGAAGAGAGCGACGAGAACAACGAAAACATCGCAATAAACAACGCCTCACCCGAAGGCCAGACGAGAGTAGAAGCTAAGACCGAGGCCGGATCGGAATCCGAACCCGCCTCAAACAGGGCTGCTATGGGAACTAAAGACGTCAGCCGCTTAGTCGACGTCGCGCACCCATCATCTTCGGTATTCCAGCCGCCAGCTGTTCGTTCCAGTCGATCAGCAATCGCCGCAGCCGCACCTTGCAGTACTCCCAGTCGACCTTTGAGCCTCCATCTGCCCATTCTCAGCGAGCCGCCCACCAATCGCGCACACCACATCCTATTCGCCTCCCAGCAGCTGCTGCAGCGCTACGAGACGGATCCAGATCAACAGATCCGCGAGATGACGACACCGGAGGACCCAAAGCCGCAGGCCATAACCATGGCCACTGCCAAAACTGATGACAAGCATCCCAGCTCCAAAAGTTTTCTTTCCAGATTTGCCCACGGCCTGCGCTTCTCGCTGCGCCGCAAGAAAAAGCAACAGAAGATGGAGAAGCCGGAGCCCAAGGAGGAGCCGAGGCAGCCCAGGCAGCCGACGGTAATCAGAGCCGCCTCTGCTCCTATGCCTCCAAAGTCCGCGAGGGAGAGCGGTGGAAGGGCAGTAGACTTTATACACATACCACTCAAGCCACCACGAACTCTACAGTCCAGCCAACTGGAAGATAGTCAGACCGTGCAGCCGGAACAGCTGGCGAAGACATCAACCCTGCAAAAGGTAGTCACCGGCAAGCCACCGTTGCCAAAACAGACCCGCAGCAGCAGCCTAGCGCATGCGCCTCATGCAGTCACCAGTGCTGCCCATGCCAGCGATGCACTACTTAACGCCGAACGGGAGGAGTACCAGCGGTTCGCCGGTCAGTTGACAGCGGGAAATGACGCGAGCAGAATGCGGGACAGCGAGTCTCCGTCTCGGGCGAGTGTCGCCCAAAAAACACAGATGTTCAACCAGCTGTGTGGAGTTAGGCCCACCATGGTAACCGCTGTGCCAGTGGCTGTGTCGCCCGTGAACGAGGACGGCCTAATGGGTCTAATCGAAACTAATCTGGATACCCACGAGACGGTTATCTCTGGCAAGACTCGCTCTCTGATGGACATCACTAGCAACCCGCTTAGCCTGCCGCACAAGCGGTATATCGTGAAACGCCTAAAAGTAACCAGTGCAGCCTACAATGCGGATGATCTGGATCTGGATGGAGAGGATGAAGTCAAAACAGCGTCAAGAGGGGGAGGTGCAGGTGGTGTACAAATCGCATCTGTTCGAAGGCCCCACAAGAGCATGGAGTTTCTGCTGGACAAGGAGAATCAGAAAAATACATTGGTAAGTGCCGGCATATGGTCATATAATTAGCTCACCAAAGTATTCCAGAGCGTGGAATAGGCCCATTTTAAGTATTTAACCTTTTTTATGAGTTTCCTTTTCTATTTGCTATTTTTAAAATTATGTTAACTAAGTCAGTTCTTACCATTTCCGAATGCTATAGTAGGGCCTTAGATCTTTATAGGACACGTTTATTGGTCTGAGCGGCAGTCGCACCCACCTTACCTGTTCAGTGAGCTGTGACAGCCCAACGCTTTTTTAGCTTTCCCTTTTCTTGTCTAATTAGTGGTACTTAGTAGTACTTGCCTAAGCTTCCTGAATTTCCATGTCTAATTATTGGATTAAAAGCCATTGAACTTACTAAAAGCCTCGTTTCGCAGGCATGTTGGGTCATATTTTACGCTGTGGTCAACTGTGGTTCTGAAACACTAAAAATCGAAGTCGCCATAAATCCCCTATAAAATACTAATAATTGAATAAGAATAAAAGAAATACTATTTTTAAATATTTATAAAAATCATAAATATTCAAAGCATATAAGGCAGTACCTTATGAATGGTATACGTTTTTACGATTCAGACTAATTTTGCGTCTGTATAAGTATCAAACCGAAACACTTCTTGGCGAGGTAAAATAAAAGTAACGAATGCACCTTCAACTTCAAAAACTTCTTACATTTACTTAAATAGATAAAAATAAATAAAAATACTTTTAAAATACTTTAGTTTATGATTTGGAAATCTTCTTTAACCATGCTTTTTTTTAAGAAAAGGCTTATATATTTTAAATATATTTTTTACAATTAAATTGCAAGGGAGTTTAAACGCCACACCACTTATTAAGATATATTGATATCGAATAATAAAAGCGAATGTTTTATTCTTAATTTGAGTACAATTTTTGGAGTTATTGCGCAATAAACTAAAAAATGGCAAGGCATGCATTGACACGACTACATCGCGTGTTCGAGTTATTATTTTTATATCTATATTTTTCATTTTATTGTTTATAGTTTTGAATATATAGATTTGTAAATATTTAAACATTTATCTAATATTGTTCAAATTTTGTCAATGTACAAAAATAGAAAATGTAATTGGCTCACTTCAAAGTGACCCTTCACCGTAAATGAAAAAGTACATTTAAAAATCAAATAATATGAAAAAAGAAAAAAATAATTATAAAATATACGTAAATATATTAAAATTAAGTTTGAGATTTTGTGCGCTTTGAACCCGGTTTATTTCCAAATAGGCAGCTTAGTGGCACAAGATAATGAGAAGGAGACCCGAGATAGCATCAGTAATTTTTTTTACTCGCACGAGGAGAGCATTTGGTACCGGGTTTCTCGCACTCCACTATAGGTTTTTACTTTTTATACCCTTGCAGGGTATTATAATTTTAGTCAGAAATTTGCAACGCAGTGAAGGAGACATTTCCGACCCTAAAAAGTATATATATTCTTGATCAGCATCAACAGCCGAGTCGATCTAGCCATGTCCGTCTGTCCTTCTGTCCGTCTGTCCGTCTGTCCGTCTGTCCGTCCGTTTCTACGCAAACTAGTCTCTCAGTTTTGAAGCTATCTGAATGAAACTTTGCAGATAGTCTTCTATATGCTCTCACTACTATATAAGTCGGAACGGGCCGGATCGGACGATTATATCATATAGCTGCCATAGGAACGATCGGTAAATTTTAATGAAAAAAATTATAACTTAACCAATTTTTAAGATATTTGCATAAAATTTTAGATCTGACCATTTGGTTAAATTTTTTAAAATTTCGGTTTTAATTTTATCAAAATCGGACAAGTATATCATATAGCTTCCATAGGACCGATCGGAAAATTTTAAGAAAAAAAATCTAACTAAGCCAATTTTCCACATATTTTCATAAAATTTTAGACGTAGCCATTTTGTATTATTCCAGAATTTCGGTTTTAATTTGATAAAAATCAGACCACTATAACATATAGCTGCCATAGGAAAATATATATCTGTTTGGCTTTGTTGCTAGCAACATTTTTCGCCAGCAACACTCTGGCAACATTTATTTTATGACAGTACCCGAGAAAGCGAAAAAGTCAGAACATTTTTCTTATTTTTTATCTACTTACTGCAAGGGTATTTAAACTTCGGCATGCCGAAGTTAGCTTCCTTTCTTGTTATTCTTCGTGTATACTCTTTTCTCTTTTGGTCTCGCCCTGCTTTTTTCTCATTTGCTTTTCTGGCCTCCACAAATTACTCACATGTCGGCAATGCTGCGCAGACAATGACCACTTAACCTTTAATTGTAAATTGTGTGAACCGCCCGACATACCCCACCTCTCATTCCCGCTCCCTTTCTATTATAAGGTTTATTTAATAGTTTTACACCCAGTATAATTGGGTACGAAAGTATTATAACTTAGTGCCAAAAAAGAATGAAAATATGAAAAATGCATATCGAATTTCATGTGCAGTCGTTTTACAAATTTGTTTATAATAAGATTTTACACCTGGGGGTTATTAAGAAATAACGTTGGAAATTTAGGACATGCCCTAAACAGCTACAAAATCAATTGCTACAAAAATGAAACAAATAAGATCATTAAATTCATACAAAAGTACAAATATATTTGCACGCAAGACTAAAAAATATCAAAATTAACGTTTGCATTTCATTTTGGTTGATATTATTGTTAATTGTTAAAGTATAGTACGGATCCTTTGGTTATAAAATACAAATATTTAATACTTTATAGATAGATAGATTGGATCATTATAAATTATTTAAATTTGATAAAATAACAAGAAATTAAGCTAACTTCGGCATGCCGAAGTTTAAATACCCTTGCAATAAGTAGAAGAAGAAGTAAAATGTTCTGAAGTTTTCGCTTTCTGTGTTGCGAGGGAAAAATGTTGCGAACGAACTAAATGTTGCGAGCAAAACCGAAATTCTGGAATAATACAAAATGGCCATGTCTCAAATTTTATGAAGATCGATTTTTCCTCAAAATAGTCCGATCGGTCCTATGGCACCCCTATATGATGTAGTTGTCCGATTGTATATGTACATTTATATATTTATACATATTTATGTGTGTTGTACATTTGTAAACGAAGAATTTGATAGAATAACGGAAAAGTCAGAAATTCGGTTTAAATTAGAGGTTTCTCTTGCAATTCGAGGAGAGACCCCATGATCGGCTCACTTAATCACTGGCCATGGCTAGGGAGAGTATCTGCGACGCACCCGTTCACTCTTGGCTTTTCTCTCTTTGGGCACATAAGCAAATTTCTCTTTATTTTTCTTTACCACTCCCTATTAATGGAGCAACACATTTACATACATATATAGATATATATTTTTAAAGAGTCAATAAATGAGCACTGAAGTACATACAAAAGTGTGAATGTTGTTCAAATTTGTGTCATGCAATAACCGCTTTCTAATACACACTTTAAGAGTGTCTGTCAGCGCAAAAGAATTTGCTTAGCCCCTCGCAGCTAGTTAACATCTGCCAGGGGTTGAGATCACTGCAAAGGCATTTCCATCGTCTGAACAAGAAGCTATTTCAGTAGTTTATTTAAATTAAAGTTTTTCTCTGTTCTCCAGCAGACACCAGGAACTTTAATTGAATAAATACATACATATGTACATATGTACATATGTATGTACGTTTGAGCCAATTGCGAGCAATTTATTTTTAGAGTTACCTATGTGCGTACATATGTACATACATATGTATTTATGTTGCAATATTTTCTGATCAAAGGGAAATAGTTTATTTTATTAAGATAAGTAAAGTTTAAAATAGCATATTTATTATATATTTATATAGCATATATATTTTAATAAAATTAAAACTGAAATTCTAAAATAATACCAAATGGTCAGATCAAAAATTTATGCAAATATCTTTTCGCCAGCAACATTCTGCACAGGCAACATTTATTTTATGACAGTAAGCGGGAAAGCGAAAAAGTTAGAACATTTCTGTTCTTCTTCTTCTAATTACTGCAAGGGTATTTAAACTTCAGCATGCCGAAGTTAGCTTCCTTTCTTGTTAATATTTCAAAGTCACGAAGTCAAATTAATATATTTTTTTTTAGATTAATATTAATATTATTAAACCTAAATCACATAGTACTTACTAAGTAAGATTGTCAAATAGCCTGATGGAGCATTTTAGACAACAGATTCGTGCTCAACGCGAAACATCCGTGAGAATCACCCTTACCCGAAAAAGTGTGGTCTAATGTATATTTTTTAAATATCCCCTACTTCTTCTAAAATAGTCGCAAAGCATTTTTATATTTTAAACTATGGACGATTAATATATGGTAAAAGTAATCGTAACAGAAATAAAATAAAATTTTGCAGGTCTGTGTAATTTGCGTAGCGTCAGCAAAATTTTGTATAAGGCATCTGTGAACTTTGTCTAAAAATAATGCAAGGCATAGAACAGTATACAAACAAACAAAAATCTATGAGCATAAAAACTTAATTTTAAACGGCCAGCAGATTTTCTGTTTATAACTTTTGTATTTGTTCCACCAAAGGGAAAACCTTCACAGACATACATATTTATGTACAAACATATTTTCGTATACTCGCAAATTCTTTCTACTTTGATTCCTCTTTTTTTACACGACGCTTAAAAGCAGCATTGGAAGAGATAAATATATTCATTGATGTGTACAATATATAAATGAATCATAGAGAACGTAGTGAACCGGGAATAGAATTACTTTTGTATTTATCACGTTGACCTTCAATGGATTGGAACTTACATATACCCTTGAGTAGTATAATAAAGTGAATGATTAATTGCAGACTACCACTGGAGAGCGAAAGCATGCTCTCGTCCGCAAAATGGACACTATCAGGCCTGTTCCAGTTTCCACTTCCGAAAAATTTACTCGGATTCGGATTTCCCAGACCTGTTCTAGTTTTCACTTCCGAAAAATCCCCTCTGATTCGTATTTCCCTCTGCTAAGTCTCTGTTAACTTCCGAGCGAAACCGCTCGGAAACTTTCCGACTGCTATTGTGCCGGCGGATTCAGATCCGCAATCTCATAAATTAATTATTTTAAAATACAAGGCGATGTTGAAAATTGCAAATGTAAATTGTATTTCATTCTCTGATGTTTCAGGAACATTACTGCATTTCTGAATTTTCTACAGGTGGCACACTTGATTTATAAAAATTTTTTTGGTTGCACTTCAGAATCAGTTCAATTCTAACTTTCAGCAAAATTGCAAATCCGACCGGATTCCGACCGAAAAAGTCGGAACTGAGTGGGACATTATGAGGGCTGTCAGGGTTCCAAAAAACATATGGAATATGCCTTTTATTAATTTTTAGCAATTGTATTTTTATTTGTTCTTATATTCAAAGAACTATTATTAATGCACATTAAAAAAAAATTGTGTTTGGTAAAAACACCAATTAAAATTCTGTACAAACCGTGCGTAATGTGAAGGGAAATTTTTCCTCAACCTCGGCAACTCTTTTCAGAGTTGAATTGTGCAACACTATCTGTGAGAAATT
>VNJU01008253.1:0-13052 GCA_008042675.1 Drosophila seguyi
GTGTGCATGGCCACCAAAGCCATACACTTAGAAATGGTAAGCGATCTGACATCTGATGCATTTTTAGCAGCACTCAGAAGATTTATTGCCAGACGAGGAAAATGTGCAAATATATATTCAGATAACGGTACAAATTTTGTAGGAGCTGCAAGAAAATTAGACCAAGAGTTATTTAACGCAATACAAGAAAATATAAGGATTGCAGCTCAGCTGGAAAATAATAGGATTGATTGGCATTTTATTCCCCCGGCAGGACCTCACTTCGGAGGTATTTGGGAAGCTGGGGTTAAGTCAATGAAATACCATTTAAAACGTATAATCGGCGACACTATTTTAACATACGAGGAAATGTCAACGCTTTTATGCCAATTAGAAGCATGTTTAAACTCAAGACCATTATACACGATGGTTAGTGAGATGGACCAACAAGAAGTGTTGACACCCGGTCGTTTCTTGATTGGAAGACCTCCCTTAGAAATAGTGGAACCAATGGAAGATGAAAAAATCGGAAATTTGGATAGGTGGAGGCTTATCCAGAAAATAAAAAAAGGTTTCTGGGTAAAGTGGAAAATGAGTATTTGCAGTAGAGAGTATTTGTTTGTCTTAGCAATGTTGTTATTTATATTGAGTTGTCAATTCTCTAACGCATTGTCCAATTCTAAAAAGCCAAAATATTCAATAGAAGGAATAGGTAAAAACTCAGCAATATACTTAGATCCAATGGGTGACGTCGAGATTGTGGCCTCCTCTTGGAACTTAGTAATTTACTATAATATGGACGTTTATTTCGAAATGCTAGAGAAAGAAAAACTGTTAATTCCAAAAATGAATACAGTTGGCGAAAAACTTTACAGTTTTGAAGATCAGTGTCTTTTAATTCTAGATAGCACAGAAAGACAGATCGCAGACTTAGAAGAAAATAACAAGCTCTTTATGTCCCAAGGTAAAACAAGAAATAAAAGAGCACCTTTTGGCTTTATGGGATCCCTTTATCATATATTGTTCGGGATAATGGACGAGGATGATAGAATACAAATGGAGGAGAATATGAGGAATTTAGTAAGCAATCAGCAGAGTCTTAAGGAGTTGAGCAAGAAACAAACGTCAATTGTCGACTCTACAGCTAATATTCTGAAAAGTACGACAGATGAAATTGATACAAACTTTAGAGGGATGAGTAAAAGAATTGAAAATATGACTGCTCTTCTGAAAGAATCATATTATGTGTACAAAGAATCCACCAATTTCTTCATGATCGCCAAACAGTTAAGCAATATAATAGATGATTGTGAAAAAATACAGTCAGGGATCATAAGCCTATTAATTGACATCAATCATGTTACAACCTAGCCAGTTAAAAATTGAGATCTCCAAGATCCAAGATCTCCTATTGTCGGAAAATTTAGTATTGCCAGGAAAAAGGACAGGAACTGAGTTAAAAGAGGTTTATACATTGCTAACAGCTAGAGGACTTTTCGTTGATAGGAAATTAATTATCAATGCAAAAATACCTTTGTTTGGTAGACATTCTTCAGTTCTTTACAGAATCGTTCCAGTACCCATTAAAATTGACGAACGCTTGGTCATCTCGAGTCCCAATATTTAGTTTATAATTTTGAAATAGATGCTTATCATTTAATGGCAGAATCCACACTTAATAAATGCCAGAGGTGGCAATCAAACAAAAGAGTTTGTGAAGGAAGCTGGCCTTGGAGAAGTGCCAACGATAATAGTTGTAGGATAACGCCTCTTAAGCCGACTAGAGTTTCAAATTGTAGCTACAAATCAATTATTGAGGATAAATCGTACTGGTTTGAGTTAGATATACGAAGCAGTTGGCTGTTTAAGGCACAGAACAACACAAAGCCTCGCGTTCAATGCGGAAGTTCCAAATTAGAGATAGTCGATTTGCCGGAACAAGGAATTTTAACAATTAGGTCAGATTGTACTGCCCGGACAGATAATGACATATTAGTGGCTCACCACACAATTTAGCTTTTAGAAGATCAAGGGACCCTATCATTGTTATATATAGGTGAGATAAACGAGATACCTAAAATTGTTTGTTATCAGTTAGGTACGCCAATGATAAACCACACAATAGAAATAAATAACCTGTTAAATGAGATAAAAGATTTAAAAACACATAAGCTTAAATTACATGAACTAGATTTTCATCATATTACTGGCCATACATCTTTGATATTGGCAATTATTATCATAGTAGTACTAATTGTATATTTTGCAAGGAAAATAAGAATACAAAGGCAACTGCAAACCCTAGCTATACCTAGCAGTATATTAAATGTTTAAGACAATCTGTTAAATTAAGAAAAATGAATTAGAATAACAAAATTGTAAACAATTAATAAAAGCATACAGAGCAAAGAAAATAGGGGCCTTTCAAATTTAAGTTGCAAGTTAAATATATCGAATACAATAAATACAGTCCACTACTTTTATATTGCAACTAATTTAAATGTACACCTAATCTTGCCGGCCCTTGGCAGAATGTTCAGACGAACACGAATATACATATAAGAATATATATAAGTATTTATGTAAATCTATTGAACCGCTGCAGCTATGTAATGTCAACTAGTTGCTCTGCCTATAGTCTAAAAATAAACAGCACTTGAGCGTTAGGTGTAGACGTCTGCGTGTGTTTTCAACCCTTAGATAAAGATGCAAGCGGTTCTGTAGCATTTTCTTAAAAAATAAGAAATGTTGTGCAGTGGAAAATTACTGCACTAGATAAGATCGTTCCCATGTCTGGGAGCATATGGCCACTGCGTTGGTCTAGTTATAGAATATATGAATTTCATGTTAGCTACCTAAGCTAGGACTTTAAGAAATAAATTCAGTTTGAAATATCAACTCACGAGTGAAGGTCTTTTTATTGGGATCTTTCAGTTCGGATGACATTTTGTTGGCTTTTTTTTTATATTTTTAAATTATTATTTTTGTATTTATATTTATCTTAAATATATCTTATCTGGTGTTCCTTGTTTTTCGTCGCTGCCGTTGTCGCTACCGGCTTCGCCGTCGCCGTCGCTGTAGTCGTAATTGCTGCTGCTGTTATAGGAGCCGCTTATGTTTTGGCCCCTGCTTCGTCGTTGCTGTTGTTGTCGTCTTCGTATATTTAGCCGCTACGGCTGTTATAGGAGCCGCGTTTTTATGCGGGACAACCGTCAGAATTTGCAAACACTTGCACGCCACTGTATTTAAGCTGACTTAATTATTCATGCACTTATGCATTTATGCATATACAGGGTCCGCCACGTTATTATTATTTTTTTTTAAATGCAACAAAACAAAAACGGTTCATCCGATCATCAAAGTTACGTGGCGGACCCTGTATTGTATTTATTTTGTTTTGTCTTTATATTGTCACTGCTGATATTAATGGCTTTAAAACGCCTACCTTTTATAGGTAATTTAGCAACCTTTAGTTTTATCTCAAGACTATAAGGTGCTTATTAACAAAAAATTTAGGTAAATTTTTGTGTTTTTATTATTTTATCACAATAACACGCACTACTGATGTCTATGGCCTCAGCACGCCTTACCATATATATTAATGGTAACACAGCAACCTTTAGCTTTATTTCAAGTCTACAAGGTGTTTTTGTTTTAAAACAAAATAGACATTAGCATATCTCTTTGCTTTAAATTTATACTCCGTTCCTTACCATAGAGGGGGTAACAATAGTTAATTATTTTCGCAACCTTTTTATTAATGTGCTTGTCTAATCTCTGAAACTCTTACCATAGGGGGGAAAATTCAGAGTGTCTCGAAGGACCAATATTAATACCCTTAAATAAAAGGTCTTAAATTCTTGAGTTCTGTTTAGAAACTGATTTTATTTTACTAAATTTTGTTCTTTAAAGAGCTAACATGCAATTTCTTATATATATAAAGGCTAACGCAGTGGTCATATACTTCTTAACCGTGGGAAGTGCCTACAGTGAGAGCTGGCGATTTTGGCCGCTCACACGGGAGTCGTTTTTCATATAATTATTAGACATTTATTTTCGTTCTTCATGTATGAACAATCGGAATAACTTTATATCTGATTATAATTGGTCCGATCTATACATGTGCACTGACATGGCTGAAGTCGTGTATATTTTTTACAGTGCCATGAATTCATTTTTTTACTGAATATGTTTCGTTATACTGTCCTCCAACCTCGAATAAGCCTTCTTGGTTTAAGTCATCTCAAAAACAAAACATCTAATCTGTATTTTAAACATAACGTACCGGTTCTCAATCTGTCCTATATTATTTTTTTTCTGCTCGGTCGAGATTTACCGAGCTAAACGCGCAGTGCTACAAAAATTATATAACTCGTTGTAAGGCTCAGTTTTCTGAGGACCCAAAACAGTTTCATAATTTTGTTAACACCAAACGTAAGCCAATTACTCATCCCTCATCGCTTTCCTTTGAAAATACTACCGTAAAAAATGATAAGGCAATTGCCGATCTGTTTTCGCAGTTTTTCAAACCACTTACTTTAATTCCACCGACTCAAATCGGACTTATTCTTACATCATGCCCAAGTCAAACTTAATTTTCAGTCGTAATTTAGACGAAAGATTTATCCTTTCAGATCTTCACCGTGTAAAGGCCGTTTATTCGCCTGGTCCCGACGGAATACCTGGCTGTGTGCTTAGGTATTGTGCCGACACCCTGTGCAATGCCCTTCTAAAATTGTTTACCTTGTCCTTAGGGACCTCCCACTTTCCCCATATTTGGAAAGAATCATTTGTTATTCCTCTCCACAAAAAAGGTAGCAAATCAGATGCCAATAACTATAGAGGGATCTCTAAGTTGTCGGCCATCGTAAAACTTTTCGAAAAAATCATTACTCCTCACTTGCAGCACCTGTGTAGATCAATTATTTCTCCATGCCAACGTGGATTTATAAAGCGAGATCAACAAGTACTAATCTTATGGAGCTCACTTCCTTCATAATAAGGGGCTTCCATAAAATCTTTCAGACAGATGTAATCTATACTGATTTCAGTAAAGCATTCGACTCTGGCAACCATTCCCTCCTTGTTCGGAAACTCGATCTAATGCGATTACTAGTTGATCTTCTAAGTTGGATCTCAAGTTATGGCAGGACGCAAAAGGTCCTATTTAAAAACACCTTATCTAATGCTCTCAGGGTTACTTCTGGCGTCCCGCAAGGAAGCCATTTGGGTCCCCTGCTGTTTTCGTTATTTATTAACGACCTGCCCAATGTCCTGACTAACTCCAGAGTACTTATGTACGCGGACGACGTCAAACTTCGCGTGCAATATACGGACGCGTCTTGCCAGTCTGATTTACAAACAGATCTTAATAATTTTTAAAAATGGTGCAGCTTAAACTTATTAAACTTAAACGGCTTTAAATGCAAGCTTATGACATTCTCTCCTGTCGCTCCCAAGCCTGCGACTTACACGCTAAACTGCTGCACTTCCATTCATTAAATATACTTTGTATAATTATTTATTTTATTTACTTTCTTTACTTTTTCCCGAAGCTCGCGCGAAATCACGTTCGCTCTCTGCGGGAGTTAATCTGAGCCATACGTCAGATTGGCTTAAGATTGGAGTTGTAGAGCAGGACCTTGTAGCCATACGTCTGTCGAGGTGGAGGCCGAGATACGTTATATCTTTGACTTGGGGAATCTGTGTGCTATTCAGGCAGAGCGGAGGCCAACTTTGTTTCTTAAGAGTTAGACGTTGTGTTTACTCTTCTCGACTACCATAAGTTGGTTGGAGAGTTGGTTTGTTGCACGGACTGGGCATCTGGAGCGGCTGAGGATCGCAGTGTCGTCAGCGAAGGTGGATATTGTTAGTCGGTCACTCGTGGAAATATCCGCTGTGTAAAAGACGAATAGAATTGGCCCAAGTACACTGCCTTGTGGGACTCCAGCTTCGATAGTGTAGTTGTCGGACATTGTTGTGTTGCGCTTCACTGCGAAGGCTTTGTTGTAGAGATTTTTTAATTTTATGCATAAGACCGTTAAGCCAGAAGCGGTCGAATGCTTGAGATACATCGAGGAATATCGCGCTTAATATTCTCTATGCTCGAAGGTTGTGCGAATCTCTGATGTTATTCTGTTAACTTGCTCGATAGTTCTGTGTTGTTCTTTGAAGCCAAATTGAAGCGCTGGGTTAATGTTGTAAGCTTCCATATGTGGTATTATTCGCGCTAGAAAGCACTTTGAACGAATAATTTGGAGTCATGATAATATTGGTCTGTAAGATGAACTTGTGTGACCTTTTCCGAACTTCGGTATCAGTATAATAATAGATTTTTTCCATTTACTAGGTTCATGCATTATTACGTGCTAATTCTACTAGCAATACAGTTTTAAGGCGAGGGAGGCTCTCACTGCCCTCTATACAGTCAAAGAGGCGGTTGTAATCGGTACATAAGACCCTAAAGGGTTCATGTACCTCTTAGTCCCTCCTACAGTGATTTATTGCTAAGGGGATAAAAGTTCTGGATGTTTGTCGGGGAACATGGAAGTTGAGCTGACCTAGCAAGTAGGGGCTCTCAACGGCATCGTGAATTAGCTTGTGTAGGAAGACTACACCAAGCATCGTTCTACGGTTAGCTAGGGATGCTAGGTTAATTAATAGAAGTCTACTAGCGTAAGACGGTAATCTTAGGTCGGCATCCCAGGCTAAGCCACGTAGGGCGAAAAGCAGAAAGTTTTTTTGAACGGATTCAATGCGGTTGATATGAACTCCAAATTGAGAACTCCAAACACAAGAACCAAACTCCAAAATAGGACGAACTAGCGAAGTAAAGAGAGTCTTCGTTATATAAGGAGAATCTAATTCCTTCGACCACCTTTTAATAAATCCCAACACGCCTTTGGCCTTGTTAACCATGCAGGAAATATGATCTGAAAACGAAAGCTTAGGATCTAGACGAACACCTAGATCATCAACAAGGGTGATTCTTTCCAAAGCGCAATCGTTAAGCATATATGTTGCATACTGGGGAGTGACACGTGAGAATGTCATCAGTTTGCATTTAGATATGTTGAGATGTAATAAGTTAGCACGATACCATGCTTGAAAGTTGTTAAGATCCGATTGTAAGTCCGACTGGCATGAGCTGTCTTTATACTGCAGGCATAGTTTAACATCGTCAGCGTACATAAGTACTCTTGAGTTGGTTAGAACTAGCGGAAGGTCATTGATAAACAATGTAAATAGCAGTAGCCGAGATGGCTGCCTTGTGGGACGCCAGATGTGACACTAAGGGAGTTGGATAGAGCATTCTTAAACAGAACCTTTTGAGTCCTGTCACTTAAATAACTCTGAAACCAATTAAGGGACCCTTTTAGTGTAGCGACCGGTTTTCGAGCCCAATTTTCAAAAGTGGATTACAAAAAAACTATTTAAGATATTTTAATGCGGTTTTTTTTTATTTTTTTCATTAAGCTCTTAACTTTACAAAAAAATATCGTTTTAATTTCAAAGTTTTTTGGTAATCCCCCTATGTGCTCTTGAATTTGCACTTGTCAAAAAATAGGTTGGTGCACGGAGTCACCACTTCTGAAAGTTTGGCCAATCTGAAACACGAAAACGAAACAAATTATTGTTGGCAATGAAGTTCTCTATCGCATGACGAAAGCTTTTTCTCAAAAATTGTGAAAATTTGAACTTAAAAAAAAAATTTTTTTTCTACTATTTTTTTTCTGCTAAGAATGACTGTAAATATTGTTTAAATAAAGATTTTTGAAGAACCTTCGTCATGCCATAGCGACATGTATCCTTAACAAAGGAAAATAAATTTTGCCCCAAATGGCCCAACCGTTTTTATGAAAAAGCATACCCCACCCCCAAAAACACGACTTTTCAGGAGAAGCATTTAAAGACTAACCATTTAAGCTAAATGACCGTGCGCGGCCGTATTTGATCCTCTTTAACCTCCGAACGAGGGCATATACAGTTATAATATTTCGTAGGCGTATTTCTAACATCATCAGGATGAGAAATATGCAAAGAAAAAAAAAAGATTTTTTCAAACTAAACTAGAAGAAGATCAGCCGGAAACCCCATTAAATCGAGCTTTCTTACAAGAAGAAAATGATTAACTGAGTCAAAAGCTTTACTAAAGTCTGTGTAAATAACATCAGTTTAATGGTTACGTTGGAAACCCCTAATAACGAAAGAGGTTAGTTTCAAAAGATTTGTAGTGATTGATCTCGCCTCATAAATCCATGCTGACATGGAGAAATTACGGACCTGCATAAATGCTGCAGATGAGGAGTTATTACATTCTCGAAAAGTTTTGGAATTTTTGACAACTTAGAGATTCCTCTATAGTTACCAGCATCCGTTTTTCTACCTTTTTAGTGGAGAGGAATTATAAATGATTCCTTCCAAATAAGGGGAAATTGTGATGTTTCTAAAGATAAGGTAAACAATTTGAGAAGGGGGTTACACAGAGCCTCGGCAAAATACCTGAGTACACAGCCAGGTATTCCATCGGGACCCGGTGAGTAAACTGGCTTAACTCGCTGAAGATCCAAACGAAGAGAGCTTTCGTCTAGGATAGGACTGAAAATTAGGTTCGAGCTGGGCATTGGGAAAGTGTTCATCAGGTTTATCTGGTTTAGATTGGTTGAAGAGGAATAAGTAGTTTTGAAAAACTCAGCAAAAAGATCAGCGATAGCCTGATCCGAGCTTGCTGAAGAGTTTTTAAATGAAAGCCAGGAAGGGTGAAGGTTTGGTTTACGCTTGGAGTTAACAAAGTTATAAAACTGTTTTGGGTCCTGTGGGAACTGAACCCAGCAACGAGTCAAATAATCTTTATAAGACCTGGCGTTAAGCACGGTAAATTTCGACCGAGCACTAAGATAGTTAGAAAGAGCAGTTTTAGAACGAGTAAGTTTGTATTTATTATAAAGCCTAGACTTCCCATTTTTTAGGTGTGTCAGTTCCTTTTTGAACCAAGGTGGCTTACTGGAGACAGACGGATAGGTTAACGGAACACAGGATAAAAAGAAATAGTTCATGGTACTGTAAAAAATGTGCACGGCGGCTGCCATGTCAGTACACATGTACAGATTTGACCAATAAAACTCAGATATTAAGTTATTCAGCGTATGAAAGTTGGCTTTCCGAAAACAGCGAACTTTGTTTGCTAAACAAGCAGATTTATTCTTTACAACCGTTTCCGTGTCGATAGTCACTTCGAAAGTATGATGGTAAGGATCTTCAGGTTGCGTCAATGGAGCAGCTCTGACTAAGCAACACCTAGAGAATCTGAGACGAAACAAAGATCCAATAGGCGGTTTAAAGAATTGTGGACATGGTTAACTTGAGACAGATATGTCAAGCAGGCCATTAATAAGGTCGTGCTGTGCCACAGTCTAGAAAACATTTGACACGCCATCTAAAGACCAACGAGCTTCAGGAATATTGAAGTCCCCTAGAGTTATGAGTTGGTGTCGATCTGAAAGCCTTTTGGAAACGGCCCGAATTGCCGAAAGGCGTTTCCAATAAATAGGCTTCTCAGCCGATGGAGGGACATAGGAACATGTAAAGTAAATAAAACTACCTGGAAATGATAGTTTCACACAAATAAATTCGATAAATTAATCTTCAAGGCCAACCAGTTCGGAGATAAGGGAGGAGTCAACGGCAATTAAAACTCTACCTCCTCGCTGGACAGGACGGTCAACTCTATAAATTGTGTACTTACCCGGAAAAATCTCAGAGCTAAGGATCTCTGGTTGTAGCCAAGTTTCAGTAAACACAATAACCTGGGATGCAAAGGAAAAGCTGTCAGAATACAATTTTGAGATCTTGCTGCGTAAGCCTCTAGTATTCTGATAGGAAAGTTGGAAGGAAGTGGTTAGTTTTTTTTGGAACTGAGGGTGTCGAGTTGGTCTTTGCTGTGGTCTTAGCGGTTTGTGTTTGTATAGGGAGCCCTCTGGCCGCTTTTTCTTTGTTTTGGCCTCGAATTCTTTAACTACAACGTGCTCTGGCCAGAAGTCACCAGAGCAAATCGTGTTAAAGCAGTTCGGGGAGACGCTTATTTTAAAAGACGTAATTTCTCTAATATAAGAACATTTAAACTTTTCCACTTTTAATTTTTCGGCTTGGGTTTTGCTTTGAATATAGGCAAGAACATCTTCCGATGCGAGGTCAGGGGCAAGCCGCGAAACAAATATTGTTTTCGATGGTGGAACAGCTGTGAGGGTTTTTGGTAACATAGTGTTACCAACAGCCGGTAATCCGGCCTGACCCTGGGAAGTATTTACAATGGGAGCCTGCGGCGTCGAAGTTTGGGGCACCGCAGCGGACACAACGGAAATAAAAGGCGGACCAGTTGCCATTTCCACCTCTGTACATTCGGTTACCGAATCTTTTATTGTTCCCGATCTCAAAACCATTGGGCTTGGTATTTGGGTCGGGGGCTGTACAGAGGGGGTAGTCCCGGACATAGGTTGGTGGGATTCACACAGATGCTGCCGACCAGCAACAGATTTTTTGCGCTTTGGCGACTCATTTAATAGCTTCAGACTATTAAATTAAGTGTCTAACGCGGTGAAGAGCTCATTCGCTTTGCGAAAATTGACCATCAGATCACTAAATCCATTTCTGGTCTGGCTCATGAAGGATTTCATTTCCTTCTCAACGTCTCTACAGGACTGGCAACAGTAGTGTAATCCCATTTTACTGGAAATTACATCCGCGATACGGGCCGTCAATTCGACACACTTAGCGTGTACAACCGTATCGCAAAGCCAGCAAGAAATCATTGGTTGATCTGCCAAAAAAAAAACATTTTTTTGGCAGTTTTTAACTCCAGAGACAAAATTTAAATTTAAAGGCATTTTCACAAACCTTTGACCACTGTGCAAAAAAAGAGAACCGTCAACGTGGGTGAGTGGGAGAGAGAGAGAGAGAGCGAAAAAATAGCGAGGGCGAGATAACATAGCACCGCTTGGCTGCAGGTAAACACAAACGGAACCTAAGCGATAAGGAACGGGATAGGCAGAAAAGAGAATTAAGAAAACCGTCTTAGCACAAAACTAAAAGTGGAATTAAAACAAATTAAATACAAAACACAAAGCTCATGCACGCGCGGTAACAAATGGCTAAAGTTATTTATATGTTTGGTAATAATTTACAAAAATCCCGGTGGTTTACAAAATAAAAAAACACAAAATTCGATGCGCAAAACAAAAACATGACCGTTCGCTGTGAAGATAAAGACGATATTTTAACTATGTGCTAGGGCCTTATACTACATATAATTAACATATAACATAAAAAACAACTATGATAGGACGGACGAATAGACTATAGATAAAGCTGTGCGTTTTCTGAGTGTGGCTGGAGTTGACTTTTCATGCCTGTACGTAGTGCTTCGGCGTAGGAGATGCCCTTAGTGGTATTTACCGGACCGAATGATGATCTGGGCGCCTTAGCGAAAAATACGTCTGGCGTACTTTTTATATTATATATTGAGCATATTGCGTATTTTGTTGGCGCGTAGCTGTCGCTAGCCTCATGCGACTCTTCGGCTCCTTGTAGACCGCACAGCCTCATGCGATTCTTCGGCTCCTTGTAGACCGCATAGCCTCTGAGTTTTCCGTATGGTTTCCTCCACAGTTGCCACATTTTTTCTTTTGTGGCTATTCTTTGTTTGCGGGGCAGCTTAAGGAGTTGTGGAAGTCTCCGCAGACTACGCAGACTGTCCGAAGTGTGCAGTATGTCTTTGTGTGGTCATACTCCTGGCAGTTTTTGTATTGTACAGTGCCGTTGCGTTTGTGTGGTTCTTCTACTGTTATCCTTCGATGCAGTAAGAGCTGCAGCTTGAAGATCGCGTCAACTTCGTTTTCTTTAAGGCTTTGCTATCTGGTTCGTGATCGACTTGAAGAGAGGTTGCGGCTTTTTGTTTCTTACATTTATGCCACAGAAGTCCTTGGCTTTAAGGACTTCTTGAATCTCAGAGGGGTCGACTTTAGGTTCGATTCCTGCTGGGTATTGTAATTTTATTCAGAAGTTTGCAACGCAGTGAAGGAGACATTTCCGACCCCATAAAGAATATATATTCTTGATCAGCATCAACAGCCGAGTCGATCTAGCCATGTCCATTTGTCCGTCTGTCTGTCCGTCCGTCCGTATCTAGGCAAACTAGTCCATCAGTTTGGAAGGTATCTGACTGAAACTTTGCAAATAGTCTTATATATGCTCTCACTACTATATAAGTCGGAACCAGCAGGATCGGACGACGATCGGACGGATAGAAACGATCGGTAAATTTTAATGAAAAATTTGAGCTAGGGCCATTTTTTATTCTTCTATAATTTCGGTTTTAATTTTATTCAAATCTGACCATTTTATCATATGGCTGCCATAGGAATGTATATATCAATTCATTTAGTTTGGCTTTGTTGCTCGCAACGCTTAGTTCCTTCGCAACATTTATCGCTCGCAACTTTTATTTTATGTCAGTACCCGATTGAAAAAGTCAGAACATTTTTCTTCTTATACTTACTGCAAGGGTTTAAACATCGGCATGCCGAAGTTAGCTTCCTTTCTTATGTCCATCAAGTTAGCAAGGCAACTTTGAAAAATCAAAATTTTGTTTATGCAATAATTTGCCGTTAATTATCCGTTAATTATTCGTGAAAGAAGAAAATTTGCTCCATTTTTAATATATTTTTATAATTTTTAAAAAACACAAAGTTGCCCTGCTAAGTTGATATCAAGTTAGCAGGACAACACCCGAAACCCTTCACATTTCCAAAATCTTTTTTAGCCATAATTTGCCGTTAATTATTCGTAAATTATTCGTGAAAGAATTAAATTATTTGCTCTATTTTTAATATATTTTTTTAATTTTTAAAAAACACAAAGTTGCCCTGCTAAGTTGATATCAAGTTAGCAGGGCAACTCCTGAAAACTTCAATATTTCCAAAATTTTTTTTTCTCAGAATTTGCCGTTAATTATTCGATAATTATTCGTGAAAAAATAAAATTTGTTGTTCAAATTTTTAATATTATTTTTTAAAAAC